>OMLF01027559.1:51008-98424 GCA_900302615.1 Holocentrus rufus
AGAAGAGAGGAAAGAAAGAGCCCGAGGTGGTGTAATATCTGCAGTGCATGCACCCATATGGCCCTTAGTCCAATTGTGAAATATTGTGCCTTAAGTCAATGGAGACTCTCAGGAAAGTAATTTACGTCCGCCCCTTCTGCCCATATATCCTCTATGCTTTCATAAGGTACTGTCATACTTGTGATGGAAAAAAGAAATAATCATAACAGAATGAAGAGAACAAATTGGCATAAAAGGCGTGAGTTTGAGGCGTGAGAAATGAGTTTGCTCCCTTGCCTTTGCCACGGGGGATGGCAAACATTCACACTGTGGGTTAAGCGCTAACCGTGTGGTTGATGATGCGCACAATGGAAAGAGTCATTTAAGCCTACATAGATCCTTGAAAGGTTTTTTTTTATGTTTGACAGTCATTGAACTCCCTTCTTTAATATTCTCCAGCAGTTCTGAAGAACATTTTCCTTTAAATTTTAAGGTGATTTTACATTTGGATTAAGTTGTAGCCTGTACAATTTTTGCTCAAGTTTGAGCCACATATTCGAAAATATTCCACTGTGGATTCCAGATCATCAGTTGTAGGTGTCTCTATGTTTATCACAGCATCATTTGCTTTTATCTAATCCTCTCACATCAGCTTGGCACACACTTAGTTTAATCTATTGATTGCATAGGTTCATCCTAGGAGTGATTGCTGAAATCACTAATGATGACCACCGTGATTGTCATGTCAAAATACAGTACCCTGTTTTTCCAAGAGGGGGCAGTCTTCAACCTGTGAGCCAGGATTACAGGACACAGACTAGCAACATAATGCATTTCCTGTTATTCTCATCTCTGTAGGTAAACTGAACAGTGTAAAAGTAACCAAGAGAATAGGATGGAAATGTCACTCTAATTGTGATTCTGTTCTCTGCACTCATCTCATTGACAAAAATAAACAAACAATCAAATAAATAAATGATCATAAAAATCACATCAGCAAAGGCAATAAATAAAGTAAAAGTAAATAGAGTTAGTGACATCTTACAAAATTTCACAGGGCACATGCTCCTAAGACAACATGATCTTGCATGCAGTGCAGAGGTATACAGTGATATACTATAGAAACACTATATATATCTGTACATATTGCTGTACATGTACATGCCATTTGATTTGTAGAAGCTATTGTCATTCATCCAGCTACACGCAGCAGTCCATAACACACTGACAGTGTTGTGTTAAACCATGACTCATTTCAGGAATCACACTGAATATGCTGCAATCACACTGGTCCCATAAGTGTTCTTTCTACATGGGGAGGTACTTGAACGTTATTAGAGTCATCGCTGATGAGGGGATCTTTTTTTTTTTTTTTTAAATTAGGTTCCTTTTTCCCCCAGCTAGGGCAGGTTTATGTCCGTGATTTGTGACTATTTCTCCAATGACAACATCAGCTGGTTGTAGAAGGTCATTATCTCTTTGTCCTGACCTTTTCGAAATGACGTTCTGTCCCGACTCACGTCTAATGTTTCTTTTCCAGCTTCCAGTTGTGTATTGACAAAGAAATAAAAAGTAACCGTATTTTCTACCTCTGTTTTTCTCCAAAAGGGGATGCTCATTCTTCCGCTTGATATATAAACATCAAGGTCAAGGTTGATAATTAATGGAACAATGAAGTAATTGTCTTGTGGGTGATATCAACGTGTTCTTTTTTTATTGTTAATGTTTTGTCTTCTCTTCCCTTTTTGAATGTATTTGTTTTGTATTATGCTTTCACATTAGTTTTGTTACTCTGTTGATCAACTGCATTGATAGCATTATTTCACCTCAATGATTAACAATGTATGTCTGTGTAGGCTCTCATTAAGAGTGTATACTCCACCTCTAAACATAAAATAAAAATAATTAAATGGATCACAAAACACAAGTAATAATGTATTACAGTCAAAAAGTCATGATATCACTGAATAAAGAACTTTTTTGACAAATTACCATTATTACCATTCATTATGGCTGTTATCTCAAAGATTGACATTTCCTGTACTATTGACTTTATTTCTTAATTAGATTCTAGCAATGGCAGAATTGCCTTTAGGAGCTGAAGATATCAAAGAGACCACATCATCACGGATGGGTATGCAGCCTCAGTAAATTTATTACCTTGTATCCATGTTTTTCATTGAAGTTTTTCTGGAAATTTTTGGTCAAATTGGTTTCAAATGATATATAGGCCCAAAAGTCATAACAAGTACCTCTGTGTCTTCCTCAACTGACCAGATAACAGTAACGGGAGTTGTGAGAACCTGGAGTGCTACATGGTCCTGAACAAGGTGGAGACGACAGTTATCAGCACCATGTGTTTCCTGTTTGGTCCTCTGACTTTGCTGGAGAATGCTTTCGTGCTGGGGGTAATCATTGCCACAGCCACGCTGCGGCAACGGCCCTCCTATCTCTTCATCGGCAGCCTCGCTCTGGCTGATGTTTTCGCCAGCTGCTTCTTCACTACCAGCTTCCTGAGCTTCCACCTGTTTCGCCGCAGAGACGGTCCCACTGCCTACCTCTTCAAGTTGGGTGGCGTCACCATGGCCTTCACTGCTTCAGTTGGCAGTTTACTGCTGACTGCCTTGGATCGCTACCTCTGCATCTACCAGGCCCCCAGCTACAGGGTGCTGCTGACCCGCCGCAGGGCCCTCCTGGCCCTGCTGGCTCTCTGGAGCGTCACCATCCTCATGTCCTTCCTGCCTCTGATGGGATGGAGGTGTCACACAGTCCTCAAACCACCCTGCTTAAACCTCTTCCCCTACATCAGCCCAAGCTACCTGTCATGCTGGACCAGCTTCATCCTGGTGGTTCTGGCCCTTATCTTGGGGGCTTACGCTCTCATCCTGTGGAAGGCCCATCGTCATGTAGCCTCCATGAGCAGCGTGCAGGGGACAACAGGGAAAGGCCAGGCCCGCATACGGATGGATATCCGACTCGCACGTACCTTTGGCCTGATACTGCTCATACTGGTCGGTTCCTGGCTTCCTGTGCTCTCCTTCATGCTAGCTGATGTCTCTGTGGAACTGTCCAAACCCCAGCAGAAGGCCTTCGCCTTCTGCAGCATCCTCTGCCTGACCAATTCAGCGGTCAACCCACTGCTGTATGCTCTGCGCTGCCGAGAGCTGAGGGTTGCTGTACTGCATGTGCTGCAGGGCCTGTTTGGGAAATGTCACAAATCCCTGGAGGGTCCAGGACTACCCTCAGGAGAAGACAACAGCTATACTGCTTTCTCTGAGGGTGAGGCGCCCGCGACTGCAAGCACCCAAGTTAACTCGGTCTCAATAAAGGTGGACACGCAGCACATAAACACTGGAAAATGAGGGGGTAAACCGATAAATCAGAATAGCTATGTAGCTAGAGTAGGCTCTGTGTTTGTGGCAGTGTACTGATGGCAAAGAGCGGTAATAGAAAATTAGGTATTACAATGCAATAATTCAGACTAATGATAGTAAAAATATGGATCACCAAAAGATTTGCTGTAGAGTAAGAACAAATTCTGCAATACTTAAGACTAGGACTCATTGTGTACACATTATTATTGCTTCGCATAATTATTATAACCTCCCTTTTGAACAAGATTTTTGTGGTAAAGATTCTAAAACAATAAGACTTGAGTATTTCTTGTGAAAGGCATATAGGCCAAGATTAGAAAGTCTTCAAAATGAGGGAAACATCCTTTACACTGTGTCTGTGTCTTACTTGCACTTACAACACCTAAGAGACAGTGCTATTAAAATATGAGGGCGGAAAGAGTACATCCAAAGCACTGTAAAACATGCTCATTTTTTCCATTACAATATTTGTTGTTATAAGTAAGAGACGATGTTGGGGAGTCTTATGAATCATTTTGATTAAGACTATGAAGACGGCAGTGCACTAGAATCCAGACCAGCGGGAAGAAGTTACTCTTATCTCAAATCATGGGTTTGGGCCAAGTAACAGCTTTAGTTGTTTGTTGAGTTGATGTGTTGTGACCCGACAGCACCTCCCCTCTAACCTTTGCCCTCTCTGCCTCCCATGCCAGTGCTTTAGCGCTCTTGCGACTATGAAATATTGTCTCCTCTGAACTGAACTGCTGACTTTTGGGTTCAGCACACAGGAGAGAGGTGGATGTGCTCGTATGCTTGTTTGTGTTGAAGTGTTTGTCCCTGCACGCACTAAAAGAGGACGCTGTGGGTCGCCTAGCCGCCCATGAATACCGGGACATTACAAAAGGCCTATGCATGGGAGGATTTTGCACAATGTTCACCACATGCGAGTACGAGCAGTGTGCCGAGGTAAGTGGGGCACATGCCAGGAAGAGAACGAGCCCAAAGCACAGACACTGGAACACTCTTTACAATAGTAACAACTGGCAGCTACAGTTAAACACGCACTGACACGCGCTCACAAGCACGCGGACACACAAAGAGGCCACTATAGTGTCCTTTGTGATAAGTTATCACTCAAACACAGCTGTTCATCTTTCAGTCTTGTGGATGTTACTTAATATATTTGTCTAAACCTCTATATCAAGTGATTAAAAAATATACTTGAACATACTTTATTTTGACTCTTGGTGTCTTTGTTTTTCCTCAGGGGTATTCCATAAATGAAAATTACTCACTTCTATGGTATCCTTCCTTGTCAAGTGGTGAAGCAGATTGCCAAGTATGCAACCTGGTGTTTGCACTGCAGCCAAAAGCTGTATGATTCGTAGGTGTCTCTTCCTCTGTATCAATTCCCAGGACTATCTCTCTTGCCAGAGGTGACAGGATGGAGAGGGTTTCTGCTATGCCAGATCATCAGTCGGAGACGAATGGAAAATACAGAACAGGTTAGGTGAGAGATAAGGGAGGGCAGAAACTGCAGTGGGGAAATGGGGAACAGGGGGGTACAAGCGTTTTTTGTTTTTTATTATGCATACTTTGCCTAAAGATGAGTGAAGGATGACCACAAGTAATATGCACCTCCCTTTAGATCCCTCAGACAGTAGTGGACAGTTGACAGTAGATAGAATAATTGTACAAATTAATTTCATCTTTCAACGGGATACATGTAAAACAGGAGACAGCTGAAATAGAGAATGTGAAGAAGCAACCAATTCAAGGCTTTATTGTTTAACGCATTCCCAGTAGTATTTATCACATGAATAACTTGCGTCAAATGCAATCTACATTACCTCCACACTGCATCAGTGTCCCTGCTACTGCTTGCTTCTATTCGGTATTCAGTGGTCCTATAACACTAGTAAAGATGCAGCTGTAAAGAAGTGATCTTAAATTGATTGTATGTGATCATAAGTGATGATGTGAATATGAACAATATACAGATGTGGTTTTCGGAAAGAAATCTTTTGTCCTTCAACACATTTCATGTTAACTTTACATGATCTTGATTAATTTTTGAGAATGCCACCTCTCAAGCCCCTTGATGGTTTTAGGCATTTTCTCTTTTATGTTTGTTTCCCTATATCTATGTATTTTTTAATGTCTAAATAAAGTGAGAGAAAATTTAAGAAAAAAAGAAATGAAATCACTAAAGAATGCACATCGCCAGTGTTTGGTTTGCTTTCTCAGTAATAAGTCAGACCCTGACTATATTGTGTATTATGCATTTATGCTCATATGTGTCTGTTAATTTGCTTCATTTGTTATGAATACACACAGATTTCCAGGCGGAGACCAAGTTTATTCAATCTTTTCATCTTGTCTTATGCACACCAGCTCACTCAGGAAAATTAATTGCAGATGTAAACATGCTTGGCAGTCAAGGTGACTGTGAGGCCTGAGTAACATCCTGTGGTGGCGAGAGCACGACATATGAAGTGAGTGGTGATTCATTACTGGACAATGTCAGGTTCAGAAGGTTATTCTAAACGATGGACTGCAATCAATGTGTGACTGGTGACTGATGCAGGATAGAATTGCTTTGGAGCATGAGTGTTGATAAGACATGCCAAGATAAGAGAAGCAAGTAAGCAAACTAACTCCACATACAAATACGCTCATGCAGTGCATATGTGAACACTTGCGTGCAATCAGTCAGGCGCAGGCAAACAGCACTATAGTGCTAAATGACAAATTCATTTGCAGGTTGCAAATGAAACTTTTAATGTTGCTATGTCACCAAACTCATGCAGAACATTCCAAATAATGGTGCAAACCCACTTCATAATTTTGAGCTCCAGTGAAACTCCAACACATAAGATGCATGGAACCGAAGTTGCATTAGCCAGCCTTTTTACAGAGTACAAATTTCATGGGCCCTACAAAGGCATCAGAAACTGGAACGGCCAATCCATTGAAAGCCACAGCGAAAGGTCAGTCAAGAGCTATCTGGCTTTAGTCTGTGTGAATATAGATTTAAGTTTGTCCTCTGGCAGAATGGCATTGGAAATATCTCACATAGGGCCAAACTTTTTTTTGTTGTTGTTATTTACTTATATAGTTTTCTTAAGTGGATTTTTACACTGGTAATTTTACTTCTATCTAAGTAAAATTTCAACAAGTTACCAGCATCTCGAGTAGGGTACCAGTAGGCCACAGAATAGCCCTTTTCATGCATACATGGCTGGGCAGAGGCAATATCTGTGCTGTCACAGTTTGTAAGGCAACTTTATCCCAAATCGTTGCCACACAGTCACGCCGAGGCATGTCGGGGTATCACTGTCCCCCATGCAGCCAATATCTATCAATAACACAAACTAGAATCGACTTGTAGGTGAAAGGTGAAGTGTTAAGTCTCGCTGCTCAGAGATTAGGCTTGGTAATGTTAGCAGTTGAATCGCAAGATGACGTAGATATGTGTAGAAAAAGCTCCGCTTTCTATAAGGCGAGAGTAAAGCAGCCCTTTCTGTAGTTTATGTATTATCTGATTTACTACCTGATTTACCTGAACATCAGACGTCTGGTGAACCTTTAATTTGAGTTCAACTAAAAACAATCGACATTAGCAACAGGGGTGGAATGCACGACCACGGAGTATAAAATAAAAACAAAGACGTAATAAAATCACTATTTGTTTTAAGGGCTAATGTATATTGCATGAAATACATGTGAAAGTTCCAATTTTATTGCAAAAGAGTGAAAATAAAAGCAAACAATATATTGTACATATTTTTGACCCCCCTCTTTTTTAGAATGGTAGGATCTGCCATTGTGACGTTGTCAAAATTCAGCAAGCAGCCACGGCAGTTGGCTTACTACTCTAGAGAAGAAAATCCGTTGTTGTGGGGAGAGGAAGAAAGGCTCAAGACATTCGAGGAAAGCTTAACATAAGAACTATCCGCGTTAAACCGTAATTTTTGCGGGTCATTTTTTCCCGAGTTTATTTTTTCTCTGTTTTGTGTAGCCAGTATGGCTTGTGGAGCTACGTTAAAGCGGTCGATGGAGTTTGAGGCCCTCCTGAGTCCCCAGTCTCCCAAGCGGAGAAGGTGCAATCCACTACCGGGGACTCCAAGCACTCCGTCCCCGCAAAGATGCAACCTCCGTCCCTCAGTCGACAGCCCATCGCACTCGATGTCTCCTCCGGCCATGGGAGGTGAACACAGGCTCACCCCAGGTATTAAATTGTACCAAATTGAACGTTTTGTCTGCGTTTCAGGGTGGGTGACATGGGGGAGGGGGTTTGGGTGGAGTGGAACGGATAGCTAGTTGAATCAGAATGGGGGTTGGAGGCTAAACGTTAGCTTGGCTAAGCTAACGTTAGCAAGGTGAACGTCGTCGTTAAGTTACCTACATAGAACATGTTTCTGATTGGAATAATTTCATAAACGCACTCAATTAGAGGCTGCTGTTTAGGGATTTGTTTCTGGATTAATCTGACCAGCTCTCCTTTTATTGTTAACTGAGTCAGTTAGCTTCCACTGCCTAATGTTAGTTTGATAACGACATATTAAATCTAAGTTCTGTGCTCAAATTACGAGAATCGAAATAGGTTCTACCGTTGGCTTACATGAAGAAAAATGAATACCAAATAAGCCTCGTCCTCATACTTTGAAGTCTGTGGCCATGACATTGTATTATTCCAGCTACTGCAAACAATAAACAGTTTTAATTTAATATTAATGAAAAATACAATACACAAAAGACAATAGCTTCATAGTAAGCCCCCTTCTAGTTTTACAGCTGGATGACTGGCTAGCCTGTTCTCTCTATCTCCCAAAAAGCCAAATGGCATCACAGCAGCCGTTGGCAAATCATTGGAAGCAGATAATTAGGAGCTGCCTGAGTTCCTTGTCTTTAGTGCCACAATTGTCTTGTGCAGGATTGGGGGTTTACCATTCTGTACCACAACCATTTCTCCCCCTCCCTTGACCTGGGAGCCATTGTTCATTTCCTTTATGCCTGTACTTTCCCATTCACTTGAAAAAGCAACTCCCCTGTGAGCATTGGAGGGGTGCGGGGGCACAAGTGGAAGCAAGATAATTACCTGGATATCTCCACTGCAATCCAGTGAGGCTTATTGTATGTGCCAATCACTGGGACTGGGCAGGATGACAGCAGTGAGGCCTAATCCTTACGCTTTTTGAATTCTAATTAAAAATTGCTGGCCCTCCTTTCAATTGTTTGATTATTCTATCACTGGGAAATGTAAGAGAGGATTACAAGGTTGAGCCAGCTCTACTGTTTGTGTTAAACCCAGCTTTTACTTGCAGAATGTGATAGTTTATGCACCCTCGTGGCTAAAAATGCATTGTTTAGCAGCTTGCATCAAAATGAGAAAGGTTAGAACAAGTGCAAATGGGCCCATTTACTTGGTGCAAGTGGCCAAATGGTCCTCCATGTGCCCTGAAATGTTTTGGCTTCCCTCTGGCCACAAAGTAAATGTGTGAAGAATTTCAGTGACTCAGAAATCTAATGAGAGAGTACCCAACTGCATCCAACTACCATCAATTTGTATTAGGACACCCCTTGCACAAGAAGTCTTTTGTTTTTAGGGGTGCTTCCGTCCCTCATAATTATCCACAGGCTGTGTTGTGAGGCACTTGCTTCCTCATACATCTGATTAAACCTCATTCATTCCATCATAGATTACTGACTGCTTTCCATCGCATAAATAAGCAAGCCTTGTGCAAAAGATACATATTTGCGGTATGACTGTCAGCCAGCACCCTCCTCCCCCCTTCAGTGTTCACTGACTATTGTGCTCCAGTTGGCATTCTTCATGGAACTCATCCACCTGCAGAGGCTGGAATGTCATTTCTCGGAATTAACCTCATTAAATTATCACCATACATTCATAACATTACTTTGTTTTCTAGCATTGTGGCTACACCAAAATGAAACTATGCACATGGCAGGGCTGTTTTATTTAATCAAGTGAAAATCCAAACCTACTGTGACCCAAAAAGAGTTTCAAGATTTAACACAACCAAAACAGGATAATTAAAATTGTCCGATTATGTAAAAAAAAAAAAAGATAAATATCTCAGCTTGAGTTATGAGTGAATGGTTTTTTGATTAGAACAAAAACCAAACAAACTATAGGCCTAAATAAGGATAACATGGTCTGGTCCACACACATGGGACAATTCATGCTGTGTTTTGTCCCTGTTTTTGCATTGTAACATGATACATGGAACATTGGTGACAGCCTTCACACATGGCAGGCATCAACAGATGTGCAGGCTTGTGTGATAGCTCGATGTGCAGTGAGCGGTGTAGTCACAACTGGCTCCCTATGAAATGCAGTTATTTATGCTTGTAGAGAGATGGGTAACTGTGTTCTGCGTGAAAATTTCCCTGATTAGTTTTTTTTCTTTTCTAAAGAACATTTTAATGGAGCTCGGTGGAAAAAAAACACATTTTCTTGCCCCTTTTAAATGTTTTGATTGTTTATATAATCTGATTTGCTCATTTTTCTCTAAAGAGGGGTGTTCATAGTGTAGATGTTAGCACACAGATGAATCATCAAGATCATTTTATTCCAAGTTGTCTTACCTCACATGCTTGACCTAGCCTGGATTTTATGCCAAACAATCGACAGGCCTCTAGAGCACTCCCATTTTCTTCAGTGTCTGCTTGGATAGCTGAATTACAGTACAGCAGCTGCAGTGGGTGAAGGAATGTAGATTCGTGTGTGTGTGTGTGTGTGTGCGCATGCTGCAGACATGAGGTCCGGATACCAGGTATTATGCTCACCTTCACCCAGAAAGAGGCCCCTCGTGGGACTGGCGCTGCAAGCCTGCCTTTCTGCTGTGGTTTGCCAAGTGAAAGCAGTTTTGTATTTAGCTAAAGGTCAGCTGTCATCCCTCCCACCCCTCTCTACCCACACATGCTTTCCAGCTAGTCAGGTTTGCTTTGTGATAGAGACGGTGGTGATCTGTGACTATGCAAGGCACCAGCTGCAGGCTAGGGCACAGGGAGCCGTCATGGCCAAGGCATCTTAAGGTCATTATTTTATAATCTAGATAGATCACCCACTCCACGGCTCTTCTTCCCCATACTTGTGTTACCAGTTGGGGCTTGTGCTTTGGTTAAAATGCCCTCAGATGACAGATGATCTGGGTGCCTGCCCAGGGCATGACGTTGTCTAAGCAGCAGGAGAGGTTTAACTCTGACTGGTCTGAGGCCTTCTTAATCCAGAGTAGCGGGTGGAAGAGTACACAGGTCATAGTTTGGGCCTAATAAGTACTTTGTATTTGCCAGTAGAGGTATGACATGATCAATGTATGGCGATAGGGCCAGGATAACCTCCACTAAACTGTGACTATGATGGTCAGTATATTTCAGAATATATGTCATGCACTATCACTGTTTTAGAGACTGAATTTCTTCATGGAAATATAGAAAAGCACCTGTCTTTATTATCTGCTAAAACAGCTGGTAGCTCATCTCATTCACCAGCCACTGCCTGAATTTGCCAGAATTTAAGGCTGGTGGCTCTTAATTTCCCACCTTGACTGGTCAGTTGGCTTGGCTCCACACAGTAATCTAGATTTGGCTCCAGAGTTTTGCTTTGATTTATTGTGCTGATGTAGGATAGATTTGTATTTTTTTCTTTCTTTAGCCTATCTTTTTCTTAGCCTTGAGTTGAATTCATTATTGACTTAGGTCTGGCTTTACAGTATTTTATCTTGATATAGCTGAAATGGCTTTGTCTGTCTTTGAACCCTTGCCTTTCTTGTTTCACATTGTTAAATTAGATTTTGAAGTGTCCAGCTTCATGATAGTTGGCCAGTTAGTCGCCAGTTCCCTTTTCTGTTTGTGTTTTGCAACCAGTGACGACCATTCTTGAATTCCCCACTGCAGAATGTCAACTTGAACTGACCCACAATACATCACAGGCTACTTCCTGGTAGTTTGGGCATTCTAAGCCCCCCCCTCACTATCCTTCAGCAGTGGAGGGTGAAATCAAATGAGTCAGGCGCCCTGTTTTTTCTCTACCACCCCTCTTTACCCCCATGTCCAACCTATCTGGCCAATCTCCTGTCGTATTCACTGTTTTTGTTTGGCCTGTGCCTAAGCCTTTTAGCTGAGGCTTTCTTCGCTGCCTTACCCCGGCTCCCGGAAGTCTCTGTGATTGATTGCTTGGCCTGGCTGTGGCAGGGTCATTGTTGCCAGGCAACGCCCACAATTGGGATTCTAGTAGTTGGCAGTGCTGGAAGTGACTGGCAGCAGGGGAGGGTTTTCACTTGTCAGTCATCAGTGCCCTGGAGTACTGGGATCACTCAGCACATCTAGCAGCCCTGCAGAATCGGCCTAGATGTCAAACGTTTTTTCACTAACTTGAATCAGAAGTCTTCATTTAACAAATTTAGCTAAGTACAGTGCAGTTTAGTTTGCTGTAAATTTTGCCCTTTAACCTAATGCAGATTGTTTTTGAATACAGGTTGCCTGTTGGAGTGGCAGAAGTTTATGGAGCTGTATTCTGATGGTTTTACATTCATGCTTAACATTGTGGCAAGAAGGGGAGGCAAGCATTTCCGGCTCAAATTATATTCATTCATTTCTAGGGGAGAAGATTTAGTTTGGGGATATTGTTCAGCCTCTGCTGGCATAGCTTTATTAAGTGTGAAAAGCTTTGCTGCAGCTAAACAAACAGAGCCTGTCAGATTAGGGTTCTGTATTGTTAATGCAGGAAGGCTTCAGTGGCCCGTGACCCCTCCCTCGCTGTATGTGCACGTTGAGGCTCCGGTTCAATAATGCACGACCACATATCATGGCTCTCTTCTTAAAATGGCTCGGAGAAGATCCTGCTTTCCTCACCATGCAAAGAAGCATATAGATGAGCAGGCTGATGTAGCAACATGGCTGCTGGCTCTCTCCCCACCCAAGATAAATGAGGCAGGGCTGCCCAGATAGAGGTGCAGCATATGCTCAGGCACTTCACCCCTCCTGGAGCGGAATAAGATAAGCCCCTCTCGCGCATTTGGCTATCAGCTCTGGTTGAGATGAAAAACAAGAGGCCATATTGTTTGTTTTCTGTTGTTTTTCCCAGACTATTTCTGAACTTTAACCTTCTGATTAGATGTGTATGTGGTCGCTGTAGCCCTCATATAAGCTGTTTTGACACTGGAGAGCAGGGTAGCATAGTGTTCATCTTGAGGAGGAAAGATTTTAGATGATCAGGGGTCAGCCATTATGTGGGAGCCACAACTTTTCCATGACCCTCTATAGCTCTATCCACATGCTCCTGTGCTTAAGAGGCAGCATTTGCAGTGATCACAAGGTAGTTGAGCTAGGACTCAGAAAGAGAGCTGAAACGGGGGTGCCCTGTTTCACACTGTCTGTCCGCATTGCAGACCAATATTGCTCAGATCTACAGATAGCAGTTGTAGATCAGTCTTCTTTGTACACCCACAGAAGCCTCAAGCATTCGTGCAACCGCTAAACAGGCCTCAAGAGAATGAAATAAGGCTTTTACTTTGTGTTACTATCTAGAAAAGTACCGCGATTTATGTTTCAGCCTAGCCTTTTCAACTGTTGTAGCATGGCATGATGCCTACGTCATGAAAGACTTGAGGGCAGAAGTGAAACTGATAATCACAGACTTACATCAGAAACACTGTATTCACACACTTGTCTGTGTTTTATTTGTCACAGCTGTGGTAGACATGTTACTGATGTTGGTCTTGCTCAAAGTTCTACTTCCTGTCAGTGTGTGGTGTTTTTAATTTTGAACTGGTGCTAGGTGAAGATCGCACAGAGGAAATGTGCATAGCTGTAGGTTATGTTCAGGGAACCCATAATATCTCCAGATTACAATGCATGATTATAGCTTCCTGTCACAGCCCTCTTTCAGTTTGGAACACATTCAGTGTTAGGTGAATGTGACTATGCTCCTTCCCATCATCTGATTTGGCTGGAGTTCTGTTTAACCCCTTTTAAACTCATTACAGGGCAACAGGGCTTTTCCACAGTATTTCATTGTGTAAGAACTTGTTTTGCAAAGTTAAATTACGTAGGCCAAGACAATATTTCTGTGTCACTGTGTGAGGCTCCAAGCTAAATCTAGTTTCACTCTTACCTGGAATGGATTAGTCTGATAAAAATGGCTATAGACCTGCAACTAATGATTATTTTCATTGTCCATTTGTAGTTTTATTTAAATAGAGAGTACAAAATGTCAATTTCAGATGCTCATCATACGTTACCAAAGCCTAAAGTGATGTTTTAAAATTGCTTCCTTAGTCTGATCAGTGGTAAAAACAAAAACAAACAAAACAACTAAAATATTCATTTTAGAATGATATGAAACAGTGAAAGCTGTAGGTTTGTGAAGCTATAACCAGCACATGTATATGGGGTCTTTACTTGATAGATAAGTAAGACTATTATTTGATTAAGCTACCAAAACTACGACGGATTCATATGGTGTTGATGGACTAATTATTTCCACATTAACCTTTTCACATCATTGCTTTGATCCAGTAGCTACACGTTGAACCTGGCCAGTGCATTAACTTCACTATGCTGTGCCAGTGGGAACCATCATTGTTCCCACATGTCCTGGTGATCTTTGGCCTGGTTTTGACAATTTGTGTCCCTGCTTGTTTGCTCCCCTACAGAGCAGATCTTCCAGAACCTCCGTCAGGAGTACAGCCGGATCCAGAGGCGGCGGCAGCTGGAGGGGGCCTTCAACCAGACCGAGGCCTGCAGCTCCAGTGACGCCCCCAGCCCCAGCTCCTCCCTCGCCGCCCCCAGCTCTCCACCAGGTAGGAGCAACAGTCTACTGCAGGCCTTATCCCCACCCATAAACTGTCTGTCACCCATATCAATGTACACATAATCTTAACTAGCTGCAATTCCTGAAGCCATTTTGTGTCATTTTGTCTTATATGGCTCAAATGAGTACAGCATGGCACCTACACTGCCATTGTAAGAGTTTGTTCCCCACTGAGGCCACCCATGCCGATAATGTTTGCACTCATGCTGCTGTAAGGTGATTTGAAAGAAATTGCCCACCAAGTGGCCTACCATGTTAGGCTGTGTTACTTAGATAAGATCATTGCTCACTGTTATCAGTATATACAGTTCTACAGTTTCAGAATTGACTTTTCAAAGTCTTTTGAATGCTTTGGCTGATGTGAACATTGCCATTGGGTTGCTAACCCTCAATCTTCACTGCAGCCATTGGGCGTTACTCATTGCCATCAGCCATGAAGGGAACACTTTCTTTTAAATCACTGCAAGCTGTTCCACTGGCCTTATTGAGTTCACTTTTCATTGCCTTTATTTCAAGTGTCCAAGCTCAAAGATTAGCTGTGATTCAATTCTTGGTAGCTGAGAGAAAACATACTCCAGAAAACACATAATTCTAACTTTCCATAGTAGCATCTGACTGTAGTTTGAGGCTGTATTGTAGTTTGTTTAAGCCCTGCTTTTGTATGCAAGCAAACAGGGCCGATGTTGATATTATATAGATGTTATGAGACCAGATATCATCTGGGATTTTGGATACCATCTCATGATATGGTGCTCATGATACCATCTCATGATAGTGTTGTCTTTTCCTGGTTTTGAAGGCTGCATTACAGTAAAGGGATGGAACTTATTAGACTGTTCTAGCCATATTTCCCAGACCTACATGCACATACTGAAAAAGATAATTTCATATATTAATGACTATGGGACAGATGCTCTTCCCAGCTGCCCCTCCTTAGAAAACAATGCAGTCAGTGGAGCAGGTATGACTTCACATTGATGCGACACTGGAGGCGCAACACAACACGTTTAGTCGGACTTGACAGTTAGGGTGTGAGACTTAAATAAATGGCCTCCAGCATCCTTAGGTTGTTTAGTTTCACTCCACATGATCCTCTCATATATCAAACTGTCTCTGATACTAGTGCTAACCTGACCTCTTTCTGTCCCTGAGACTGCTGTTAAACCTTCATCCTCACTCTGCCATCCTGCCCTGTGATTTATAAACATTTTGGGCCAAGCGGGTCATAGCAGACCTCAAAGGCCTGGGGCAATGAATCACCCAGCCAAAGCTGGACCTAGTTGCACTGTGAAGGAGACATTGGGGAGACTTAGAGAAAGAGTGCTCATTAGTGCCACATGACCCTCTGGGGCTGCTTCTGCCGCCGAGGTGAAGGAGGACAAAAAGCAAAGCTGTAAATTGCAGTTGTCCCAGCACTATTTCTGGAGAGAGGACATTGCAGTCTCTCTGAACTGTCACTGTACGGACAATGTGAGTGTTTCAGCAATTTTTACAGCACATTTGTGTTTCTCAGGTGCCTCAAGGAAGGACCAGCCCTCGTTCACGCTGAGGCAGGTGAGCTACCTGTGTGAGCGCCTGCTTAAAGACCACGAGGAGAAGATCCGGGAGGAGTATGAACAGATCCTCAACACAAAACTCGCAGGTACTGACCATTCTTGTTTTTTTTTGTTTTTTTTAAAGCAACTATTTGTGCTATATGTTGATATTGGCAGCAGCATTGGCATTGCCTCTTAATGCTTCTCACCAGCACTTATTGGGCTCTGGCAAAGAAACAATTGTACCACTGTTAAATGGGAAATGTTTTACTCCCTTAACATGAGGCTCTTATCACGTAATAGCTGATATTTTATGCAGTGCTGGCTCTCCTTGGTTGCTACAAACAAAATTTGTAGATGTTTTTGGGTGCCAAGACTGTAAATGGACATAGCATAGACTGGTAGTTGGGAGTGAACGTGTGATAAACAGGGTGCAATTTGTTTTTAGCACTTGAAGCAAGACTGTATCCACTCATTTCTGTGCCCCATCTGGTGTTGGAAACCACAGCGCTGCTGTTTGTACTAACACCCTCACTCACATCTTTTCCTCTTCCAGAACAATATGAATCTTTTGTGAAATTTACACAAGACCAGATCATGCGAAGATATGGTGCCCGGCCTGCTAGTTGTAAGTATCACAACCCACCACACATTATTTAGCGTCAGAAAAGCAAATAAACATTCCTCAGAGGAATTGTTTTTCAGTTTTTCTTCTCAACAGTTTTTCTTTTTTACAATCTCATGTTTGTTTCTTTCTGCAGCATTTTAATCCATTAATCATAACCTCTGTTTCAGATGTCTCTTGAACTTGCATCGATGAGATCCCAGCCTCCCTCCCACGAGATGGCTGCTCCTCTGCTGCCCCGTTTCCACCTGATTTTTCTGTTTATTTTCCCTTCTCAAGCGTTTGGGTGCCATGGTTTATCCACTTTTTATTTTATTTTATTTTATATTTTTAATCCAAAACTTGATTTCTTACTCCAAAACTATTGCTGCTGGCTAAAACTTAGAAGAATCTGAAAGATAAAAATGTATAAAGCCCCTTTTTGCCCTTTCTTGTTGATATGCTGTCTCTGGAAATCTTGACTAAAGCAGATTTGTGTCAATCTCTTGCCGGCGCTGTAGAAAAAGCTTGGCTAATGTGATCATTCTGTATAACCTGCCAGCAGCTGTATTTAATGGCTCCTGCTTCTCACGTTCTCCTACTTTTTCTTGCCCACTCACAACTCTTTACCCGAGAATGTGGATTTTTTTTCCCCCTTTTGAGAAAAAAATAAAAGTTCTGTGATTAAAATGTGTTGTCTTCAATTGATATGGAAATGTTTACTTACAGTAAGGATGGATTATATTTTTTTTAACAATAACGTGCAGTATACCTCTAGAGATACTGGCTTTGTGTTTCCTAAAAGAACCTAAGACCCAGGTTTATTGATTTTGTGTTATGAGATCTGTTGAGTCATTCTTTATGAGTGCTGTGATTTAAAACATTTTTCTGAGGCGACATTTGAGTATTGAGATCATCCACCAGTGCTCATAAGAGATGTAATTGCACCCTCTGCTGGTAAGATAAAGAAATGCTTGGGAGTCTTTATTGTTCATTCAGGGAAATAGCTTTTTACTTTACTGCTAAGCAATGATTTACAGATTATTTCCCCCCCTGCAATTTGCAAAATAAATACCGCCATTAATTACGGACTCTTATGCCACCTTGCGGCATAAAAATGGCCACGCAACATTTATTGAATGCAACATTTATTGAGATAGGACTTAATCTCAGTGCACTCTACTGAATAAGGCATTATATAAGTTATCAGCGAATGAGTCCCTCAGAGGGTCTAAGATAATCATTCTATTACTGCTCACGGTGGGAATAGATGTTGAGTTTGTGTCAAAGCTGATCTACTTAACTCCGTTGTCTGGATAATGAGGATCTGTTGGGCCGGTGACGTCACTGATCCCAGGTGTGGCAGTGGCAAACAGGTAGACGGAGGCGGTAATAACATGGCTTCAAAACATCAACATTCATAGTCACTCTAGGAGCATTTATACTGGGTTTACTGGAAAAGGGAAGCATCGGTGGTTTGTTTGGGCGGCGGAAGGAAGTTTGCCGCAGGAAAAAGCAAGGAAAGGTCTATAATTATCTCAAGCAAGGCTTCTTTTTTTTTTTTCCTTCCGAGCTCACTGAGACAGTCATTTTGAAGAAGGGACCTCGCGGATTACCCGATCTCAAAACATGGAGGAATGTTTTTGAGGAAAAAAAATAGGCTGTATATAAACAGGATGTATTTTTGATTTTAGTAGCCTACATCTGCGACAATAAGCAGTTTCTTACAATTTTAGTTGTTTACAATAGTTCAATCGGATAATTGTCGGACCTCCCGCGGAGAGCCATCCGCCCTTCCTGTTGAAGCTTTAGGTGAGTGACCTTAGTTGGCTTCATTGAGCACTACACCAAATATTCAACAACTTTGTCATGGCTGTATTTTCAAAAAAAATGTCTGTTTAAGTTGTGGAAATCCTTTGATCCACGTGAGATTGTCATTAGCAACCCTGGTGTCTTTCCGAGAACAATGCACAGACAGAGTAACTGAGTATACGTGATAATAACATAATTTATAGCTATTTATTATGCATTTATTTTTCCCAGACTCTTTTCCTTTCTTCGCCAGTTTGTCTCTTTTCAAAGAAATATGATTAAGTGCAGCAATTTAGTTGAGGATCAACTTAGTGGCCTCTGCTGGCCTGGGACAAGATAACTACACTTCTTAAAGATAATCTATTGGCTTATAGTCTTATTTTATGCATCTGTGGTCATTTGTATTGTCAAGGTAGGACAATAGTGATTTAACAAATGTCATATTTATCAGTATATCGGTCACTGTTGCTATATGTTAAAGTGTGCCATTGTATGACAACTAAGATGATAAAATTTCTACTTTGAATCTTGTTTGAATGAAATTAATTTATAACTGCCTAAAATATGTGAGGAGGAAGTGGTTTGCCAGCATTGTGGAATCTCCCTCCTAGGAAAGAGGAGGTGATGGAAGACATTGACATTGAGGAGCAGGACCCGTTTCCTGTGGACAGAGATGGGAGGCCGTTGAAGGATGGGGGAGACCAGATAGACGGAAACAGAAAGCTGGGATGCTGTGAGAAGTTCCAGCGTACGGTCTCCAAATGGATGCTTCCAGCAGACTCCCGCAACACCTACCTGGAACGTGCCAACTGCTGCCCGCCTCCCATCTTCATCATCTTCATCAGCATCGCAGAGGTGAGGGGCTTGGAGCCATGCGGACAGGATTAGATCATAAGCAGAGGGCAGATGTTATGTCCAGCCACGTTGTAAATGTTGGAAAATTGCTGGCTTTGCCTGGATGTGGCACTTTTAAGAGGTCTTTTAAGGTCAAAATCCACCCTAAAACACATAAATGATGTTAAAAAAACAACTACTGGTGATGCACTTTCCATTTCTGGGCCTTTTTTGTCACTGGTTGGTATGTTGTTTCTGTATTATTGTGGACGAAAGCCCAAATGTGGACTTTATGATGACATATATCCAGCGTAGCTACAATGGAGTTTGATAATAGACATTTTCAGCTACCTAGTACACTAGAAGTATGTTAGGTTTCCCTTAGAATCACAGTGCAAGGGTTTCTTTCTAGACTCACTATTTTGTACCAACATTTCATACAGGGGGATCACAGAAGAGGCAGAGTTGCCAGTGTTTCTCCACTGACAGTAGTCTCAGTAGACCAGAATGCAATGCAGCCACAGGACATGTTACATTTTGAGTAAGAGGCATGACATTCGCTTTTTATTGATCGGGAAAGTGTCTGACTCTTGCTCTGAGGTTAAGGGAAAGTGGGTACACCAAAAAGCCTATATATTACAGCCAGGGGTGTGAATCTCTGGCTTAACATGGATTCATTTTGATTCATAAGCCATTAGTTGATTCACATGATTTTTCTTTTTTTGGAACAGTTTGATTCGATTTGAATCAAGAATTCGATTCAGTCCTTGCAGCCAAAATTCTTTTGATCCATTAAATGAAGATGTGCAGGAACGTACAACTGTCTCTTCCCTCTTCCCCTCTGACATATTTGGGGATAAACAGATGCCAGAATTGCTTTAACAATATTTATTCTCTCAAATAGCTTTATTGACAAAAAAGCGGCAATATTTAGTATTCTGTAGGGTCTTTTTTTTTATTGTGAATTGATTGATTCAAAGCCTTTCATATCGAGTCAGCCCAAAGTTAGTGCAATTCACTCTATTTATTTGTTTTACGAGATCGATTCAATATATTGGTCAGACTCTGTAATCGACACATCGATGCAATGAATGAATCTTTACACCTAATTGCAACATGGAATCACAAAACAACCCCTAAACCACAAATATCAGACACTGATGATGTCAACCAGTGGAACATTACCGAAAAGGTGGATTATCCCTTTAAAACTGATCCAGCTGATTCAACATTTAAGTGGCTGGTGATCTGGGTGATTAACAACCCACTGGGGCTATAGGGCAAAAATGATTAGTGTTGTGTCCTGAATGTATGTGGCACACTTTGAGCACTGGTGCAAGCAATATGGATTCAGTGATCAATTTCTGCAGCATGTGCAGCCTATATCTGTCTTAGATGCTGCTATGACCTTAATAACATTATTGATTTTCTCTGATTGTATTTAGGGCAGCAGATCATGTGGTGAACCTGTTTATCGGAGCCTGTGTCAGATATTTTTTGACCCTAAGTGGAACAAAGTGTTATTTGACATCATATAGCTATTTGATTATAGGTCGGCTCTGGATTTGAATACGGCCCAGATCTGAACTGAGTGGCTCTTGTACAGGCCACGGAGACATTTGCCTCTCTCGTTCTGTCCACTTACGTCTCTGCCTCTTCTTTCTCCGCCCTCACTGCGGGACGTCTCGAGCAGTTTATTCCTGTGAATGTCTTAATTCATCCAGAGCAATCCCCAGAAGTCGGCACGGGTTCAATCAAAATAGTGGTTTTCGCCCCGGGTTGGTTTGGGTACAGTTAATATTTAAGTATGGGATTCAGAGGTGCTTTTCCCCAAAGTGTAAACAGAAAAGCCACCAGACCTTGATTTTTGGGTACAAGTTTAATAAACATGTTTGTGTATCATGGAGAAGTATGGAATGTGTGGAGGTGCAGTGGGTGATTTGTTCAAATAGCTAAAGGGGATGTTGATGAGTTGTAGGGCTGAACTATGTGGTAAAAAAAAATTCATTTTCACTGACAAAACAAAAAAAGGATGTGATTTTTGCTGAGATCTATGCAAAACAAAACAAAACTAAACACAAAAAAACATGTTTTCTTACTTCTGGAGAATATGATTTGTAAATCAGGGCTTCTCTGTTGTACCACAACACTTAATTTATTTTGCACACATTTCAACCTTATGAACAAATTTCAGATCATGCGATTTGCACTTGGCCATATTGTTCCATATTGTAATATTTTGATAAATTTTTCAGCCCTGGTAGCCAGGATTCCCATTAAATATTCCCTTAAAACTAGAATTGTAAAAGTGGGACATATTCAGTGATATCTTTATAAAGGTGGATGTCATCCCTATTAAATTGTTACCTTTAGAGGACTGATGGATATGTCTAAAACACTTATAATCTGGAGGGATTTTTATGACATTGCAGTCAGTTGCCAGTATAACTTGTGAGTTTGCTGTCAGAACTGGCTGAAAGCTGTCAGTTCATGTTGGTGTTTTCTCTCGTATCAGTGAGCAGTTTGTCCACTGCTCATTCATACTTGGGAAAGGCAGCTACTTTTTGATGGAACAGCTCACTCTTTGTTGCTCACAGATGTCCACTGTCACTGCATTTGAATGACTGTGAGCACTTTCTTCTTTGGGCAGTTGGCACTTTATTTATCTAGCGAAGATAGACTGAGAGCTAGCGTGCTCTTTTTTTTTTTCAACACAGCCCTGTTTCTCGTTCGTGTGGATAGGAGCATTCAGATATGGGAGCTGCCTGGTATAATCAGTCCTCTGTGGTTGGCCACTGGGCAGCTCCATATAGGGATGTCACAAGAATCAAAACCGAGGAACCAGCTCTATGATAAATTATGAATTATACTAATACTAGTGTTTTTAAGCATCAGTATTATTGATGCAACACCTCACTCTGTTACTCTAATGTAGCTTCAGTCTATGTGTTTTAATTCTTCTTGTCATGCTTACAGGTCTGTAAATCAAAATGAGAGCACATAATTATACCATTGTATCATTATTTCAGTTGAACATGTCCTATAGTTCCTGTAATCTGCATTTTGTTGAGCCGCTTTGTGTGTGTTCATGCTGAATTGGATTTTTCTTTTTGATGTGGTATTGAATCAGATATTTATAATCAGGGAGATTGATTGGTGTTGGTATCAGCTACAGAAATCCTGGTATTGTGACATCCCTAGCTCCATGAGAGCGACTGGAGGGTTAAATGCCTTGCTCAAGGATACCTCAGTAGTAGTTTTGGAGAGAGAGGAAAACATTTTATATTAAGTTTTTCTATCTTTTCTCAGCAGGTGTCAAATCCAACCAAACTTTGAAAAGTCCACATCTCTAGCCTCCTGGTTTCCACTGCCCCCTTGCGATCAGCGGTTTCTACGATGCATTTGGGAAGAAATAAAAAAGAAATACACTGCCTGTAGAGCGTAGTTAAACACTGAGTGAGTGGGAGGTTTTTTTTTTTTTTAAATATCTCTCACTACAAGACTAATGTAGGATGCATTCCCTGTTCTCGCCCAGTTGGCAGTGTTTATCTACTATGCGGTGTGGAAGCCACAGAAGCAGTGGGTGACTCTGGAGGACGGCATCTGGTCCAGCCCCCTCACCTACAGGCCCGACCTGAGGCAGCAGGCCTGGCGCTTTGTCTCCTACATGTTCGTCCATGCCGGGTAAGGAGTCTCGACTGTTCACACCAGTCATGGAATTTTGCAAAGTCTATTTCAGATAGGGAGGGTCAGGGGATTTAATCAATTCTGGGAATAAGTCATGGAATATCATGGAATTTTGACTGCCTTAATTAAAATACAGTAATTAGTTATCCGCTAAATATGTTCATTTCGCCCTTAGAATAAAACAGATTGATGAACTGAAGTGCTTTTTTAAATTTTGGTAAAGGAAAAAAAAATGACATGGTACCTTTTTATAGGTCATGGAAATTCAGTGTTTTAGTCATGGGAAGTCATGGAAAAGTCAGGGGATTTTAAATTTAACATGGTGTGGGAACCCTGGACTGTTGATTAGATAACTTAAAAATTGTGAGTGCATACACATTTTGATGCCATCACCTGCACCTCACGTTCAAGCATTCTTATTCTCCTTCACTGCGGATCCTGTCTAGTGTGGAGCACATTTTGGGGAACCTGGTGATGCAGCTACTGTTGGGCATCCCGCTGGAACTGGTACATAAAGGCTTTGAAGTGGGAATGGTCTACATGGCTGGTGTCCTGGCAGGTCAGCATCCCCCGCCTCTCACGCTCTATTTCCCTCTCAACACATAAAGCAAGAGGCAGCACTGCAGACATTTATAATAATCTCATAATAAACTTCAAAATCCTAAACTCGCCCTCAAAGCGTAGGCGAGAACAGTATGCATTCGGATCCGCTCATTTGAAGTTGGTTTTTCCTGTTTGTCCAAAATGCCATTGATGCTAAAGCTGATTATTTGTGTGATTGTTTCCCTCCAGGCTCCCTGGCCAGCTCCATCTTTGATCCTCTCAGTGCCTTGGTGGGGGCCTCAGGGGGTGTGTACGCCCTGATAGGAGGCTATTTTATGAACGCTGTGGTGGTAAGTGTAGATACAGTTAGGTTTAATAGGAAGAGCTGGAATGAACGTGAACCTATTTTATCGGCACTTTTTGAAGTCTCATTTTAATGGTTTTGGAATGGTGCATTTAGCAGTTACTGATTCATTGAGTGGATCTTCAGGCCCTTAGTGGTCTTACTTTTAGACATATCCCTATGATGTTAGCACTACATGCTGATTGTTTGTTTATGTTTGTACTATAACCTGTTTGGCAGCACGTTCTAAGTTTGCAAGAAAACTGCCTTCCAAATATCCTTTTATAGCTGGTGTGTGTTTCATTTCACAGAACTTTCGAGAAATGATTCCTCTCCTGGGAGTGTTTCGTATCCTCGCCATCGTGGCTATTGGTTGGTTCCCCTGCATCCTCCACCCAGTTACACTACTGGCCTATTGTTTATTTTTCTAGCAGCTGTGGTCAGACTTTAAAAAAAACAAAAGTCATTTCTGTTTTCTTTCTCTAGTTGGAACAGATGTTGGCTTTGCCATCTACAGAAGATTTATCAACGATGAATCTGGTTTGAAGGTATGAAAGCATCTGTTTTTTGCCATTTCCCTCCCCATTTACAGTAGCGGGTAGTTTCAACAGAGCAGGGAGCAAACAAAGGGCTTTGCCAAACCTTTTCATATACTGACAGAGCCTTAAGAGCAGTCTAGCCAACCACACCTCAAGATAACAGCAGCTGGCAGTGGCTTTGATTTGCTGATGGCTATAGAAAAGATCAGTAGTTTTGCAGTAGTTGTATCGCCCTGCTAGTTTAAGCCTACAGTGTAGACACAAGCCTCTGGCCAGGATTAATACATCATGCAGCCACATGCCTCTGTATGGGCATGCACGCACAGACAAAGACCATACACCCACACACCTTCCATAATGTGTGACTCTCAAGCTGCTTGTTTATCAGCAGTCCCCATCATGAAGTTTGGACTCTCGTCCCTTGACTCCATAGTTTCAATTCTAAAGAATAAAACAGCAGCAGAGAGCATATCTTCTCCCCGTGTTTGTCTTTCCAGAAGATTACACCAGCACCTGCTTCCTCATTCCCTTTTTCCGCCCCTTTTCCCTTATTTGTTTGGCAGTTGCACCCAAACTGGTTCTGCTAGTTTTATGGGTGTTCCCCACACTTAAAAAAGGTCAGATGGGGTCTGTGGCCACTGTGACTTATTCCCATTAAATCCGACTCCACCCTTTCTTGCCTCAGGTGTCGTTTGTGGCCCACATCGGAGGAGGGGTGGCCGGGATGACCATTGGCTACGTCTTCTTCAGCTGCTACAACAAGAAGCTGCTTAAAGACCCGCGTTTCTGGTTGTGTATAGTGGGCTATGTAGTTTTTGTGCTCTTTGCTGTGCTCTTCAATATCTTCCTGTCCCCAGCATCATAGTCCCACCTGCCTAAACCTTAAAAGTTACACTAAAAGCCTTAATATCACACTCAGGAAGCTACTTACCTTGTACTGATGATACTACCTGCCTAAGATGTATTTCAGAGCAAAGTTGCCTTTCAGGGACTTTGTGATTGTGATGCACAGGGTTTAGTTTATTTTTTATTTGTTTTAAATATCAGGTGTCCTTTTTTATATCAAAATTTGAGTGTAGTTGGAAGAGAGCCTCCTGCTGTTGAATGGTGGAATAGCAGAAGTTATCTTGTGTGTGCTATAATGTTGATGAAAAGGTGCCTTTAATTTAGTGCTGAAATGGAATTTTATACCTGGTATGGGTATTGATATTTTTAATACAAATATATTTTCATTTTTCACTTTGCTGTGTTTTTAAGAGTGTGTGTCTGCATTTAGATGTATTTGTATTGTTCATGATTCTCAGCAACTTTAAGGAAATGACCAGTGTTTATGTATGAGTCATCTCTCATGACATTCTGCTCTGTGGCATCTTTTTTTCTGTTCCGCTGATTTGCAGTTAAATTTTTGCTGAATCATCCCTAACATAGGCCTCCAGTGTTTCTTAAAATGTATCTTAAACTCAGTGAAATCACTCTTTGTATCACATTTGATGAAGATATCATGTTAGCCTCTCAGGTCTTACTCCTGTTCATAGCAGTTCTACTGTACGGTAATAGTAACAGGAAGAAAGTGGACGTGCTTCTGTCACAGCTTTATCTTTCTATGGAAAAACAGGCAACTTCAGGGGAAAAGGATGTACAAGACGCTGGTATTGCTCTACTGTTTTGTAAGCTACGGACCCTCAGGGTTTGGCTGAAAACCTAGATGTTGTTTCAGTTGACAGGATGTGACCAATTATGTGTTGACTTCACTAATGTAACTGTTGACTCATTTCTCTGTTATTACACATTACTTCTTGAACTTGAAAAACAAAACTTAAAACATGAACCATCAGTTTCAGGCAAACATATCTCTTTATCCTGTTAGTCACTGTAGTGTGGAGTCGATACTGTGCCACACTGTTGGCTGTGGGCATGTTCTGTTGTTGAAAACAGGGCTACCTAATTAATTCATGGATCATTTCAATGGTGTTTTATTGTTAATTATAGCACATGCAACTGTATAGTGGCATTACACGAGTTAAGTTTCCAAAGTCTACAAAGGTCTTTCGTGTCATCATCTTACATCTAGCAGGGTATTGGATATAGATTTTTATATAGGAGCAGGTATATCTTATAAACCATAGTTTATACATTACAGGTAAATTGTATGACCAAAGCTGATGTGAAATGGAAACAAAACTATATTTTGAATTTCAACACTTGATTTTACCACAGCTTATTGTTTGAGAAAGCATTTTTAATAAAATGTTGACACATTGTGACACGTCTTCTTTGATGTTTTTGATGTATGGTCATACAGAATCTGCAGAACTAGGACAAGACTATTGATTTTGCCTGATGAATCCATAACAGTGATCAGAGGAAAGACCACATTTCCTGCAGGGGCTGGCAAACATTTCACTGTCAACATGTTTAAAGGTTGGCAGATAGCCACGTTGTGTGCAGGGCACCATGCTGGCACTTCATGGTGCCAGTTGCAATGCTTGGCTACACACCAAACTCCATAACTAAGAGGGACTTGAAAACAAATAAAATTGATTGTACCCCAACTGCAGCCTCCACATCAGACACTATATGTGGAACATTTCACCATGTGCTGAGTTGATGTGCTGAGTTTCCAAACTCAGCACATCAATATAACCCAGTACTTTTGTATTAGCTCGTTTGCTTTGGGAACACAGTGAAAAACTGTATGTTGCCCTGTGTCGTGCTACAGTAGTAAAAGGAAATGCGGTCATAACTGCTGATCTTGGTGACACCTTTGGTGATAAGAAGTCAGTGCTTTGTTGTTTTTGTAGTTGTTCCAAGAGATCACGCGGTAATCACACAATGTTTATGGTGGTGTCTGCTGATGAAAGCTGAGTGTCTGGAAGTGGCCGTCTTCGCTTTGTCTGTTCAGCCATGGAGGCTGTTACTCCTCATGCCAACTACCCACTTCTGTTTAATCCAAACAAACCACTGTTGTTGCTTCAAGCAATGTAAAATGCATCACTTCCTGTTCCTCTGAGGATTCCTAGACTTGGTGTAGATTGCTTGATTGACACACACAAACACACACACACAAACAAAAACAACAATTAACACATTTAAACATTATTTTGCAGATTAATTTGAAGTAAAACAACTTTATATAAGGCTGAAATACAACTAAAAGTTTATTGCTGTAATTAAAAGGAAAAAGTTATGTAGCACCAGGATTTTCCCAATATTCACTGACCCATGCTGTGTGACCCTCTGTCCCCCCGATTTGCTTGTACCAGACATGTTTAAATCAATCCTGCTCTTCTAGGCCATAATAGGGCAGAATGAGGGATTTAAGGTCATAGATGAGTTTAGAAGAAACGTTAGAATAACCTCACATTAACAAACTTGTCAAATACCTTTTTCTGGTGAGGAAGTCTCGAACTGAGCTTAGGTTAGTCTTATACAGTTTAAGGTTTCATCAGTTCTGATGTAGTTAAGCAGAAGCAAATGAGTACGCAGGTCACAAGGATCAGTTGAAATTTTGATTTGATTGATTTGATTGGTTTAAATTTGTCACAACCGATAGTCAGGTTGGGGTTTGTTATTTCACACTGAAAACCAATAATTTCACACTTTGAGATCATGGTCATGCTCTGTATAACCTATGCATGTACTGGCTAGCGGTGTATTAGCAGCCAATCCATGATTACTTTTCAAGTAAATACATGTATATCATTTAAAAGCATTTTGTAGTATTAAGTGTTGGATTGTATAGCTGCCAAGAAGAGAAAGATTTCTTTAAAACGGGATATAATGTTGTCTCGGACGGACAAGACAACATAGATACATCCAGAGAGGAGCAGCAGAGTATGAAATCGGACATGACTCATTGATTGCTTCACAACAGTAGAAAACTATTGATTAAACGAAGCCTGTATGGATGAGTGACTATCGTTGCACTGGTGATGTGGAGATTCCAAGTGCAGAAGCTAGTTAATGCTCTCCATTTGTACACGCAGAGCAGCTCATCAGATAAGCTGCAACAATTGAGTGCTAATGTGTCCTGGGCTTGTAGTCTGGATGGAAATATCTGCAGAACAGTAGTCATTGTGTATCTGTTCGGAAGCAGAATAATTACTATTCGCTGTTTACTTAAGCATACACTCTAAAATGAACTACCAGGATATGTTCAGTGTAATACTAGTAAGCATTTGTTATGTCTATGTAAGCAAATTATCTCATATTGTGGTGTGGGAAGGATTTTATTTTATTTTTTTTTGCTATAATAAACATATACAGGCAATTGGGCTCTGGCTCTGCTAAGCTTGAGGTCAAAGTCCATGGTGCAACCCAATTGCTTTGAGGCTATGATCCAAATGTATTCATGGAGCTGTTGGTATTGACTTTCTCTCGTTAGAGTACTGTTGGCACTCTTCCTAAACAGCACAGATCTACCCACTCTGTGCCTGGCAACACTGGGTAGAGGGGGGTCACGGAAATTCAGGTGATGCGCGGAGGGCACCAACGATTTTTTTTTCAACATTTTGGTGACCACGTCACGACTGCATGACCCGGGGAGATTTAAGTCACCGGCAGTCTGTCCATGCTGCAGCAAGGTAAATGGAAATGGCAACTGCACAGAGCTCTGTTTGCAACGGGAGGGAATGGCTTTGTTAGGACAGAACAGGACCTCTAAAAATATCTAATGAGAAACAACTGACCGGGCTACAATTAAATCAGTGGCTGTTAATTCTGCTGATCTTATTTTTTGATTAGTTTTTGTTCTCATTTTTATTTATTTATTTATTTATTTATTTTTTTTTACAAACATGTGACACTTGGGATGCATTATCATGTCACATTAAGTTTTCCTTATGCTAATGTTTCATTTTTCCTGATGTGAGGTAGGTGCTTGATGATTTCATTGTCACTTTATCATTTCTAAAAAATAAAATGTTTTATGAAGTTAGCTAGTTTTTATTTATTTATTGTTTTAATAATTCTAATGGTTTACTTTAAAACCTCTTCATTTGTTTTTAATTTATGCTACTCTCAGTTAATCTGAAAGCTTGCTCATATTCACTTTCTACTGTTATTTTCAATATAAGTCTTTAAAGGAATAGCATCTCTGTAGTTATACATGTTGCACTATGAATGCTTGGATTGGTGACAAAAGTGTCCTTTATGGATGCTCATTTTAAATAGTTTCATCAAATTTCTTCCTAATAATTTAATTTCTGATTCCATATATTCTGACAGTCATAATGGCCGAGTGAAGATGGGGGATTGGAACTTCCTTGGGGGGATACTGGAGGAGGTACATATCCACTCCACTATGGTAGGAAAGATCTGGCTTACCATCCTCTTCATCTTCCGCATGCTGGTGCTCGGCGTTGCTGCCGAGGACGTGTGGAATGACGAGCAGGCTGATTTCATATGCAACACCGAGCAGCCGGGATGCCGCAATGTGTGTTACGATCTGGCTTTCCCCATCTCCCTCATCCGGTATTGGGTGCTGCAGGTCATTTTTGTGTCCTCTCCCTCGCTGGTTTACATGGGCCACGCTCTCTACAGGCTTAGGGCGCTGGAGAAGGCCCGGCAGAAGAAGAAAGCACTGCTGCGCCGGGAGCTGGAGATGGTGGATGTAGAAATGGCTGAGGCCAAGAGGAGGATTGAGCGGGAGATGAAACAGCTCGATCAGGGCAAGCTCAACAAAGCTCCTCTGAGGGGTTCCCTGCTGCGCACCTATGTGGCTCACATTGTCACTCGCTCTGCCGTCGAAGTGCTCTTCATGACGGGCCAGTACCTCCTTTATGGCTTCCAGCTCTACCCGCTCTTCAAGTGTGAGCGGGAGCCTTGCCCCAATGCAGTGGACTGCTACGTCTCCAGACCAACAGAAAAAAGTGTCTTCATGGTGTTCATGCAGTGCATAGCTGCAGTTTCCCTCTTCCTTAATATCTTGGAGATCATGCATCTGGGCTATAAGAAGATTAAAAAGGGCATCTTGGACTATTACCCACACTTGAGAGATGAGAGGGATGAGCTTGATGACTTCTATTCCAGCAAATCTAAAAAAGAATCAGTCGTACAGATTGGCACCAACACAGCCCGGAAGGCAACAATCGCCTCTGCACCCAGTGACTACAACTTCTTGATGGGGAGGGCTCAGGGCACATGTATGTATCCGAACCTTACCAACCCTTCAGCTTTACTACCTCTTCAAAGTGAGCTGGCCCCTCAGCAGGTTTTGGATGATTCAAAGGGTGCAGCTCACAGCCTCACAGAGCATAACGGCACCCCCACCAACACTACTACCGAGCCCCGCTCACCGCCCTGCGACTCACTGACCCCTCCAAAGCTGGAGGAGCCTGAGGACTTTTCGCACCTTCCCCCGCACAGTGAGGATGATGGCAAAGAGACAGCGGGCCCGGACTCTCCAAAATGGCCAACAAATGCAGCTCATGCTTCCTCCTGCCCCACACTGCCAGTGAGTATGGTGAGGAGACCGTGGAAGGCTCACGGCTCTTTCAACTGCTCCACAGTACTGGAGGGTAAGAGCTCTGACACAGATTCATATGGGGGTACAAAAACCAACAGTGGATACCCCTCTACTCGAATGCGATCCAAATCAGATGCCAAACATCCAAGTCGGCCTTCGACCCCGGAATCACTGGGTGATTCTAGCTCAGGATCCAGGCACAGCACAAGACCACCGTCCTCTAATCGCAAAACATCACTGGGAAGTAACACCAGCAGCAGACGAGCCCCAGACTTGCAAATCTAAATACTGAATGCAAATGTAGTTCAGTCCTTATTTGCACCATGACAACCTGTCATTGGGGCATTCATAAGATTGTCATGTCTGTGCTGCCTTTAACATATGGAGTTAATTAACAGCACTCAAAACCTGATGATGATGAAAGGTTGTAAATGTATATATTTGTGTACAGTTTCGTCCTCATCTAAAAGTATTTAAAATCATTGAATAGATATCAAAAGTGCATGGTTTGATAGCAGTTATTTTCTAGGGAAATATGATGAGGAACAAGAGAGGTCTGTTACAAGTGAACAGTGTATATTTCATATATATTTTTAAATGTTCTTTGGAATAAAGCTGTTTTCTATTATGACTGATGACAGTTAATGCTATCAGACTAGCATGAAAATAAACTTGACGACATTGAACAGTGCAGACTTAACAATCCAAGGTATTACCACATTTCTTGGAGGTCCCATCTAGGATTAGTTAGGTCTAACTGTAGTAAGACAGTATCACTAATTGAGTGTACTGGAGTTGAATGACTTTTCATTGTGACATGATCACTAAAGACTTAACATTGCATACAAAAACTTGCCAAGATCACTTGAAAATGAAGAGAAATTCTGACAAATGCATTCCAGCAGCTGCATTAATCCTATGCACTAGGGCATGTGTCAAACATTATGCCACGGAGTGCTGGGAGTACACAAGTTTTCATCCCAAGCAACCTGGTCTTTGGTTGGAACGAAAAATTGGCATACACTTGGCTCTCTTTGATTCATGGTTTCATACCCCTTGAGTCCATGTCCGAGCTTTGTTATAGGTCAAAGTGACTAACAGTTTGAACTACAACAAAACTAAAAGACACATAATTATGTCCAGATATTTTTGGCGGAAGGATTTTGTCTACATTGGCCTGTCTTTTCCAGAATTACATTACACATTTTAGGGCATCAGCAGGAATGAATTGGTTATCTCTCAACTGGTTTTGAGTCCGGTGTGATCACATCCATGTTCCAAAAATAAGTAACATAAGTGGTCCTTAGATCTGATCATCACTTCATCACCTGTCTAATCAGAGACTGATTTAAACCTGGAGTATTAACTAAAAGTGGAAAAATCCTGATATTCTAATAAGGGGCCTGACTGATATATTGATGTGCAGGTAGTGGTTCCATTGATGATGCATCAGTAAGTCTAAATATGCATTTCAGCTGTGCTGAAATGAGCTTTTCATAGTTACTTTGTTTACCTTTGTTGCGGAATTCTGGACAAGTATTTTGACCTGGAGGGGGGGGTCTGATTATGAAATGTCACGAAACAACACCAGATTAATCAAAACTTTTATCAGCAGTACACTGGTTATTTTCTTTTACAGACCCCAAAATTATATTGGCCTCAATACCCATGTCTCGTGAACACACCAGCACAGTCCCTTGGAAAGAACTTTCTCAATTAAAAGACATAATCAAGACTGAATGAGCAAGAAAAAAATGTTTTATACATTATGTACAAAATAAGTTATATTCTAAGATACATTGTAGAAAATAAAGACTTACGAAAAGAGCACAGGTACATAAAAATCATTGGCCTTCACTTAACAGTGCTGTTTTGTTATGAAAAATCAAAACTATATAAAGAAAAACTACATTAACTAAGCCAGTGGTCTGTTGCAGCCTAGTTGGCTGTGGCTCCATCCTCTGATTTGGGTTCAAAACGCTGAAGCTGTAGAAATGGGGAAAATAGTAAAACAAAATTAGGCAATTCACATGCTGTTTGAAATAATGCACAAGTTTTACACCAAGAACTATCTCCTTAGTTTTAGCATGAGCAGAAGTTATACCCGTGTTTTAAGGTCTTTGTTTTCTTCTACCAGAAGTGCACATTTCTTCCTCAGCTCACTCAGTTCCTGTTGTAGAGCCTCAGTGTCTGCCGACTCCTCAACACGCATGCCCAGGTACTGCCGGAGAAATCTGAGGAAAACCTGGTTAAAGAATCTACAATGCAAATTTGCAGCACCATTATTATCTCAGTTTTAAAAATGTATCTCCATTATTGTTGTAGTTTGGGGAATGGTGAGTGGCAGCATGAAGCTGCAATCACTGATTCATTAACTCAACTCACTAAACTATGCCAAGACATTTTCTGCTAGGGTGGTGCAGCTGTATGGGAATGGCAAGGCTGTTGCATCATAGTATAGAAGGATACTCCACACCATTGCTGGGTTTCTCTGGTTGTTCATATAAAGCCACCAAAGCTAAAATCCAGAGAGAAGAGAGAGGTGGAGATTGGAAGTTAGAAACAGTACACCAGCTGAGGGAATTTGTAAAACAATGACTTTACAACTGGTGTTCAACATTTTACATTTCACATTTCTTCCCATTATCATTTGTTCTTAGAGAAAAGCAATCTAATGAAACAGGTAACTAATGGTCACTGATAGAATTAGGCTGTAACATTTTGAACAAACACTCGAGTTTCCCAAGGGGAATGGTTAATTAATTAAACAAATGCAGGAGTTGCGGCGGCTGCTTCCAGTGCTTTATATGTCTGCAGCTGAACAACAAAGTTCCTGAATAATGCCCAAACATAGTGAGAAATAACAGAAAAAAAAAACATTGACATACCACTGGTAAGGCTATCCAGAACACCAGCTTTCTCCAAGTATCTCCGAAACTGTTCCCTTTGAGAATCTGAAGCCTATGAGAGAGGAGGGCGGGGGGGAAATCAATGTTAATTTACTGCCGAGTAATAATGTTGCTCGAAGCGGTTCTATGATTCAGCACTAGCTATTAGCATACACCGTCAACATGTATGATTAAAACTGACATTATATTCCATTTTCATTAACCTATGTTTCAAGGGCCTGCTAGTTGGTAATTTCTACTCGCACTCAGCATAAAGTGGTCAATGAAATGACCCGCAAAAAAATATTAACAACTTACCAAAAACAAATAAGAAAACGTGCGTAAAAGTTCGTTTGTTAACAATATGTTGAGGCTTTTTACACTCAGGTTTACCTACAGATGTTACAATAGCAAGTCTTAACCATTAATGAAAAAGCCATGCTGATTTCAACCTGAAATGCCACAGATGAGATGGCCAGTCTAATCACTGGTGGCAACGGTACCCGGGGTAACCTTCGAACTCGCTAACATTAGCTTAGCTAGCTTCCAGTTTGTTGGACATGCAGCGTTACTTCATAACAACACAGCAGAAGTTACAGTGAAAACATAAACCACGTACTCTGTAGTGTGCCATACTGAAGCCGAGCTTGTCTTCTTATTACAAATGATAGCTCTGTTCCAAGTGTCCCTGGCGGCACAACAACACAAAGTTTTAAAACAGCGAAACTGCCGGATGGATGTTGGTTTCGTTTATCACCTTCCTCTCGCGTAGTGGGTGTGCTGGGCTCGCTGCTGCTTTCAACGACTCCTCGTAAATTGTACCTTCATAGAGAGGAAGTCGTAAAGACAACGCGGCGCGCATCCAAATACCCCTCACCATCACCCTCCCACGCGTGCGCGCACACACACGCGCGCACACATAACGTGGCATATAATGGTAATAGTACTGCTACTACTACTACCAATGATAATGATGATGATAAAAAATAGTATAATATACATTACTTTTGCCATCCGCTTGACATAGCCTCAATGCTTAAAAAACACGCAACAGCTCCCACTTGTCACAGAGAATACTTTGTTGGGTCTTTTAAGTGCAAGCTCTTTTAATTACCATATTTTCCACGGATCATGAAAGCCGCATGTGTACTAGAGAGGATATGTGAGTCCATCTGCTGGCGACAGAGCAGAATACTATTAATATGTACTTTTTGTTTTGGTTTGTTTTTTTTCAACCTTTAATCAAATGGGCATGTTTTAATGGGATTTGTAAAATTAAAAATAATGTTTTAAATCTACAGACTCAAATGACTTTGAACACTTGTAACAAATGTATCAATTTGTCTGTTATTCAGGTGATAGGTCACAAAACAAGTCTGAGTACTAGTCAGGTGACAGCGAAAACCCTCAGTAGAGTGACAGCTCAATTGACAAATCATTATTCGCCTTGTGATTCGCACAGCATATCAGAATTAAGGGGCGGGATCAACAGGGCTTTTTTTTCACAGGAAAGGAAATCCAAAGGAAATGTGTGGGACTGGGAGCACGCTCTGTGTTTGCAAGTAGCCTAAGCATTATTGACAAACTATTTCATCGTTTAACCTTTGGTGCTGAGCGATTTCCCGATACAAAAACGGCTGTGTTAAACGACAAGTGAGGGGGGGACTGGGGAAGCGACCGTCGTTAGGTCAAAATGTCGATTCAGTACGAGGTGGAACAGCTGGCTGACAGCTACGGGGTTGCGGACTCGTTCCCCAAAGATTTCGGTTATGGAGAAGAGGAGGCCGACATTGAGGACAGCCCAGCACCGTCTGATAGCAAACCAAGAATCCTGTTGATGGGTTTGCGAAGAAGCGGCAAATCGTCAATACAGAAGGTAGGAAGAGATGTTAGCGACCAACTGTATTTGCCTGGCGCGGCGCGCGACGCCTTCTTCTGGTTCTTATAAGTAACGTTAACGTTAGCCAACTAGCTAGCGAGTTAGTTTAGCATGTAGCCAGCTTGTTAAATAAGAATGATAAACAACATTTCTAGCAAGGGTTTAACTACAATGTGGTCATCAGCCTGGGACAATTGTAACAGCAAATCCCCTACAGTCATGATAGGCTAGTTAGCTTCCAGCATTAGCCAGTGTGTTTTGATAGGTATAAATGATTAACCAGGTGGTCACAGAGGCTCAGTGCATCTCACTGATAATTCCTTTCTGGACATACGGCATGTGTGTGTCTAGTCAATAACTTAGTTATCATGCTAAGTATAATTTAGTTCCACCCATTTGTGAAAGGTACTGACGACACCTCACAGAGCAGGTCTGATTTATTGCTCTCACATGACAGTAGAGCGGGCGGCCACACCTTTACATTCTGCAAGTCACAACACTTTGTTTTGATTCAGGATTGTTGGATGTAGTATAATTGTGCAGTTTGGCCTTATGTATTTGATGCCATATTTAGTTGCAAACCGCCACAGAGATGATCTAACTTAAGTCACTGCAGCTGGGTTAGACTACAGAAAGCTTTCCTTATCATTCTCCTTAGTCTGCCACTTTTAGACTGGCACTGGATTGAATAATTGATGATTAGCTGCAGATGTCTGTTCTGTGATATATTGTATTATTCATGTTAAACTGTACATTGGACAGTGTGTTTCTCCTTTAAATACAAGAAGGGAAAAGAACCATGCTGTATATATTGTGATACAACAGTGGCCTATCATAGAGATATTGCCTAGAGAAACAGAAGTGAAGAGTTAAGCATTTCTTTCGGCACTCAAGTTGTCATGCATATTGCATGCTCAGTATTGTGCTGTGTTTGCTAAAAATCCACAGTCCCTGAAGTCCCAGATTAACTTTGTCCTATAAAGCTCTAGAATCGGCTGAGAAACATGTGATTTGGCTTTTTGCTGGTTCATTGGCCTGGGATCTCAGTGGCCCAAGTCCCAATTCAAAATGGCAGTGGTAAAGTAAGCATTCCAGTTCCCTCCAACATCACTAACAGGAACTTACTTGCTGCCTTTCATTCTATTCAGTAGACATATGTGCTTACTAGTCCTTCACTACACTTAAGCTACAGTGTGGTCCAGCTGCAGCTGTGCTGTGTGCTGTTTGAAAGGTACGCAGCTATAATATGCTGAATGTAGAGTGGTATGTACAGTCTCGTGGGCATATTATATTTTGCAGTGTCCCCTTGCTAAGCATGTGAAGTCCTGGTATCCTTGTGCCCTGTGTGTCTGTGGTAGACAGTGGTGTAGTTGTCATAACCCGTGCTTGCTGTTTGTTGGTGTAACAGCTGTAGTTAGATATCTTTTAAGCTTCACCTAAGTATAAGATCACAGAGTGGTCACGGATTGAGATGTCACTGTCAAAAGTAGTGTTTTTGGGCTTTCAGTTTTTGATTTTCTGTTTTGTTGTTTGCCATGATCTGAGCACCAATTGCCAGTCGTTAAAACTTTGTGACAATAATGTGAGGTGCTATAATCTGTGGGACGATCTGGATTATAACTCTGCCCTTGTATGTTACTTCGGATACAGTTGATGTTCTGTCTATATATCTACGTACCACGTTTAAAATATTTTCTGTTAAACTCTCTATATTGTCAGTAAGACTGCATTAATATCACCTTGTCAAAGTCTCCTGTGTTTATTGTGCTTGGAGATTAAAACACTTTTCATTTCAGGTGGTATTCCACAAAATGTCTCCCAACGAGACTTTGTTCTTGGAGAGCACCAACAAAATCTACAAGGATGACATCTCCAGCAGCTCCTTTGTGAACTTCCAGATCTGGGATTTCCCAGGCCAGGTGGACTTCTTCGACCCCACCTTTGACTACGAGATGATCTTCAGAGGAACTGGGGCCTTGATATTTGTCATTGATGCTCAGGTAAATAATAATAATGATTCTGTAGATACTGTAGATACACTTGAACAAGCGGGGTCAAACGGAAATGAGCAGGAGAAAAAGAAAAAAAACATGCCAGCACACTGATTGCATTCTCATTGATTCCCGTCCAAACCACATATTTTCATTTGACTGGTGAACCAGATCAGAACATCCAGCAGCACTAGACACTTCATCTTGGACACATTTGGCTGTTTGCACTGTCTACCAACTAAATTAGAGAGAAATTATAACTTCGTACTGCTTACAGGCCCAAAGTGTGCAGCTTTTTTGAGCTCATTGTGTGTTGTTGTGTGAAATGATAATTTATGCCCTTACACATGTTTGCTGTCTATAAATTGGAGTATAATTAGCACATTGTCACTCTAGAATCACATAACTTAACTTCCATAACTTGCCTTAGCAAGTTAAAGCAAGCAAGTTGTGTTGTGCCAATATTATTTGCTCTAAGGCTTAGAGCAAGTTAGCATCTTCTTATTTTAAAGTGAGACACATGTAGTGGTGGCGAGGCCTGGAATAAATTTGCAGGGACACTCATGGGTGCTTTGTGTGTGAGATAATTAGAAAGAGAAAGACAGAGGGAGATGCTTTTTTTTGCAAAGTGGTGTCATGGATGTGAATTCACCCCCTCTGAGACTAAAATCATTGATAGGCTCAAGCAGGTTGCTGTGGGTCTTCTTGATTTATGTCAGTTGTGTGACATTGTCTTCAGCTTAGTCTGAAGACAGTGCTGGGAATTATTGGACATTTTGAATCTACAATTGATAGACTTGAGTTTGATCCTCGTAGTTGTTGTTACATTATTCAGTTTCAGAGACAAAACAAGTTGCAAGCTTGATAGTAACACTAAGCTGGATCCCAGTTGTTTCACTTTCACTTTTTAATGTAAGGTGCGGTAGAAGCCTTTTATCAATCCTTAACAGAATGAACCTGTCACATTTAGTGATAAACAGTCAAAGGAAGCCTGAATGACCCGCAGGCTGCAAGACAATTCTGTTACAGATGTTAACTGAACACCCGCGTAATGACTGAAGGGCTTTCGAGAAGTAATCTAAACCATGATCTAATTCAAAGCTGATTGGATTGAAGGGTTTATTTGCACTCAAGGATGCTCATTGGATTCAGTTTGTATTAGTGGTTTGTCACACTGATATCTGAGGAGGACCTATTTTTGGCTTGTTGTTTTGAAAGACAATGGAATGAAGGATTTCCTCATACCAGTTTGAAGATGGGTGTGAATGTACGTCTGCTATTAACTTAGGGTTACACCTCATAATTACTGAGACAACAGTGTATTATCACTACCAAACTGTTATTTTTTTTTTTTAGTTTTATTTTTTTCACAGGCAGTACTGCTTATTTTGATTAGGATTAGCTCTGGTATAACTAGCATGATTGGTGTTAATCTGTAAGTAGAATGTTTAGGTGTTTTAAATGTTTACAATTATATTACTCTGATATTTACTTTTTTCCAAGCTTCATCTAAGCGCAGGATGGTCACAGGTATTTGCAAGAGATTTCATTGTCAGAAGTAGCATTTTGAGTTTGCAGTGTTTGATTTCCTAAAATCTACAAAGTAGATTAATGTTGGCGTCGTGACCTGTGATCCCACTGTTGGAATTATAGTAGAGCTCAAGTTTGTTATGGGGATTGTGTGGATGAATGTAGATGTAAGTTTTCATTGTTGTTTTACATGCATAGCCATGTCATGATTCATCTTGTGAAACACTCTCTACATGTGTGTTATGTCTCATCTCCCCCCTCTCAGGATGATTATGTTGAGGCCTTGGGCAGACTTCATCTCACTGTGTCGCGGGCCTACCGGGTCAACCCAGAGATCAACTTCGAGGTGTTCATCCACAAAGTGGACGGCCTCTCAGATGATCACAAGATCGAGACCCAGAGAGACATACACCAGAGAGCCAATGATGACCTCGCAGACGCTAGCTTAGAGAAACTGCACCTCAGGTACACACACAGATGCTTTGTCCATTTATTCATGTCCATATCAATGCACAATGAACACAGAATTGATCAGAAAATTTCCCAGACTTCATTGCTGCCTGTGCAGGATATAGATCGTTCTCTCAAGTTATGGTGCTGTGTTGCAAACTTGTCACCTTTCAGTGAAATTCGCCATTTATATCTCAGAATAGGCCATCCACACGAATCGTGTAGATTTGCATTAAAAAAAAAAAGCCATCTGCAAGTAAGCATGCATCTTGCATCGTGCCATATCCCCTGTGTTGCCATTCACATTGGCTCAACTATTTCAAACTCCACTGCTGCTACCGTGCAGACCACTGCCTCATGCTGCAGACTTTTTTATATTTGCAGGAAGGTCATGCAGTTTTGAGTCAAGTTACCCTTTTTCAAAAGATGCCACACAAATGAAAAATGCGTTTAAGTTATGTTGTTGGAGGCATGATGCAGGTGGGATGTTTAGCTTGTCAACTTTGTTTACAGTAGATCTGAGTGGGTGCAATCCAAATCCGACTGGCATACTGCCCTTTTGTGCCGTAGAGGCATGCATGGTTTCCACTCCATTTGAATCTGGCTCACGAACCATCACCTGCTGGCTTTGCTGACCTGACCCGACAGCAAAAGAGGCAGATATCACATCAAACATAAACAAACACCACATGGTGAAGGATGGCCAGCAAAGAATACTCGAGGTGTTTGTCAGCCACATGTATTATAGCTAAGTCATGGTGTAGTTGTCATTGGATAACCATCACAAAGCCTATAGAAGCACAAAGGTGATTTTTAAATTTGGCTTTGATGAATAGCCAATAACATTCAACAAGCTATATGATTCTAAAGTGGAGTGTTTTCTGCTCGTTCTTTTAATGACAACCAATCAGGACAGCTCAAAGCAAAGATCACCAGGCTAAGTGTGTGTGTGTTTCTCAGCAGCTTTGTCTCATTCCTAATTATTAGTTTGATTTGACAGATGCTATAATGTCTCAGAATGTGTACCTCTCTTTTTCATAAAGCAGTTTTAAAGAATGCTGAGGCGACTTCTATCCCTGCTTTTCATCCACTTTTCAGTATAATTTACTTAACTTCAGATTAACCTAAATTTAATCAGTTGTCAAGTTACAGCTAACTACAGATTTTTTTGTGTAGATACTAATGTGTAATGTTTTCTGCTGTGTCTGTTTGATATATAACTGATTTCCCTTCAAACTGTGCAGTTTTATAAAAACCTTATCAAAGTGCACAGACTTTATCTCCACATATTGAGCCTTAGTTTCCTCAACACACAATTACTACAGCCCTGTGCAAGTCATTCAAGGAGGCCCTTTTCCCTTTTCTAGTTGCAGCTGAATCCTTGAATATAAAATATTTATACAATATTTAATACTTAATATTTTGCTCACCTGGAAAGTGAGCTTCTTGACAAGAGCGTAGGAGAAGAAAGGCAGGCCAGAATAGATATCAAATAAATAAAAATACCTAATTAGAGAATACCTGCAGAATATTGACAGTGTTTGATAAATTTATGTGTTTTGTGTTTAAATTATTGTGCAAGTGAATGTGCAGGTACAGGGTTGGGAATTACTACCAACTGCCAGCCAAATGCAGGCAAATTTTGGACAGCAGGAGGCAAGCCATAAATGTGAATGATATCTGCACTCTTTCCACTTGCATATTAAATTATTCTAGTTTTGTATAAGTGTGGGTTTCTATGTGTATGTTTTGACCCGGGTCTCTTATAATCTTGTTGTTACATTTTTCATTAGAAATAAGCAATGGAAAATTACACAACTCATCATGTTATATTGATACTATAAAGGTGACTTTCTCTTCCTTTATGTTGAAAGGCCAGATGTCTCTTTTTGCCTTTGGGGCTTCCTGGAACTAATTGCCTTTAAACACACGTGGACAAACCGCCTTCACTCACATTCTCAGATGATGTTTGACAAAACACAATCCTTACTTTGTTCTCACACTTACCTGTGAAACCAGCCATAGCCAAGCACAGACAATACCTCTGTTTCTGAAATGTGTTGCATTGAACAGTGGCTGTCAGTGACATAGATAATATAATGAGCTGCACACCATCATCGGTAGGGTAAGAGCAATGAACATTTAGGTTTCATGTATATAGTAAGGCCTAATGAGGTTTCTGCTGTTAGATTGGTGTGTGTAGTTCTGTCACATGGCACTCTGCATACTCTGCACTACTGTGAGATTTCTCTCTGACCTCCTAATGAAGATGCACAGTGACCTGTGCTTCAGATACCAGAGCTTTTGTGATCAGGGTTGCAATGGTTTGACTTGATGTAGAAAGAAGGCTAGAGTGCACATTTATTGATTCATTCTCGTTCCCTAATGGCTCTGTACAGTAGCTTTTATGCAAATGCTGCTGTAAGAGAAGAGCATGCAATTTTTTGTTTGTTTTTTCTTAATTATCGTTTTTTCCATATGTAGATTTGTTTTTTTTTTTTTGGACCAAACGTTTGGTCCTTACAGATGCCTTTGTTTAGTATTCCATACCACATCCCATGAGGGAAGTGTAAAGTTAAACAAACTATCAAAAACCCCAATAGCCTGTGCAGAAAATATAGATTTGTGGATATAGAAACACATGGGTGAACATGATCTGCTCTACTGCAGGTTTACTGTTGATGTTTTAGAGGGCTTTGATGACACCCAATGCACTGTAGTTTATGTGGGGTGGGGTTTTTATTTTTTTCAGACCTGACACCCAGAGCAGTGCTGGATTTATAGTGGAGCTAGAAGAAAGGTTTTCCCTCTCCAGTGCTTTGTTCTCCATACTGTACAGTAAAGTTGTATTTCTGCCAAGTGTATGCAGACATTTCAGTTTGGCTCAAGCCACTGGCTTCCCCTGGGTTTGATCTTTGCCTTACAATATATTTTTCCTTAGCACCAAGCTCTTAGGTCATGTGTGTCCAGTGTTTCAGTGCCCATGTGAAGTTGGTTTTGTTGCTGCCATTTGGTTTTCATTCCTCTAAGTGTTTCCAAGTCTGATTCAGGCTTATAAATGCTTTCAGGAAGCCCTCTGCTCTGCTGTCAAGTTGCTGCTCGTCATGTGATGCCCAGTCTATTTGTATTTTTACCTGTTCTTACATAAATTTTGAGGAAGCGAGAAGCGTTTGTAACTGGGCTTGTGGCGTCAGTCAAATAAATGCTTGTTCACTTCCTTTTTTTTTTAAATCTGGCCCCATTCAGCTTCTACTTAACGAGTATCTATGACCACTCCATCTTCGAGGCCTTCAGCAAAGTGGTGCAGAAACTCATCCCTCAACTTCCCACTTTGGAGAACCTCCTAAACATCTTCATTTCGGTAAGTACAGACCAAACTTAGAACTATACATTAAATGAATGAGTCTCTCTATTATTATCATTATTTTTTATTTTTGTCTCATTGACTCGCGTGACTCATGAGGCAGCCTGCATGATGTGAGTCATCGTCACCCTTGATGATTTCTCCCCCCCTCTTGCCTCTATAGGCCTAGCAGTTGTTGTATAACAGTCCCTTCAGCACCCTTGAGCTCTTCTCAGGCAATGTTTGCGCTCTGCCCCTTGATAGTTCAGTTTGTCTTTGGGTTGAAGCTGCTCAGGATTTCCAACATATGCACATTCTCAATAATTCATTTGAGTCCCGACACCGTTGGTTATCACTGTGAGAGAGATTTTTTTTTTCTGGGCACAAATGCTGGAGATGTACCAAGCAGTCCTGCCTCGTATGGTATTTACAAGTAATTCTTAGCATTTTTTTAATCTACTTAGAGTACCAGGCAGGTATAGGGCTTACTGCATCAGGGCAGTTCGGATAGTGTAAGCAAAGTTTTCAGTACTTCACTGTGATTGGCAAAAGTTTTCTGGTTTGCCATATGTGGCAAACCCTTCTCATTTACAGCTGACGTTTCATTGCAAAGATCAGATATTGTCAGGTTTCAGATCACAATGTAAGTCTGATGCCTTCCATTTTTAATATTCAATGGTAATGTGAGGAAAAGCTGATATTTGTGCATCTATTTGTGCTTTTATGCAAGAATTATTTATAATAGTGTTTGAATCATATCTCACATTATTAGAATATAGATGATACCCTGTTAATCCTTTTTTTCATAATTTCTATTACATTGTTTTACTTTCTATTTTCTAATCTCTCTTTTTTCCATCCTCCATTTTTCCTCCTTGTCTCCTCTCCTCAGAATTCAGGGATTGAGAAGGCCTTTTTATTTGATGTGGTCAGTAAGATCTACATCGCCACAGACAGCTCCCCTGTAGACATGCAGTCCTATGAGCTGTGCTGCGACATGATCGATGTGGTCATCGACGTCTCCTGCATCTACGGGTGAGTCCGATTGTTTCTTTGTAATTTCAGTTCAATGATGGGGACTGGTATCCTCTGCAGTTAAGGTAAATAAAGACCTTGACCACTATTTGAGGAAATACAGTATTCATGCATTTCCAAAATCAAACATTACTGTAGAATGAATAAATTGCAAAAGTATGTAAGTGATACAAAAAAAAAAAAAACAGAAAAAACTAACATCTAAAGTGTGATGTACGCATTCCCCGTGTTAATTATAATGCTTGACACACTGTTTCCCGTGATACAGAGCTGTTACGAGAGCGAAAGGAAAGAGATTTGTAATCAGCAAATGTCAAGGGGGAGCTGATCTGATACCAGTTTGTGTCTTAAAGAAAAATTCCACCTGATAACACTTTGTAACACTTTGAAAAAAGGCACTGGAGATGTATCTTGCATTTCTGGGCTCATCTGGGTTTTTTGGTGGTATATTTGACTTGATGTAAAGTAGGTAGACTCACAGCAGGAACAAAAAGAGCTGTCCACAACCTCAACACTAAACTGTCAGGCTTTGGTGCCAGAATCATGGTGCCTCTTTCTACTCTCCTTTTTACACCCAACATTTAACAAAAATGCATTGTTAAAGAGGCAAAGAAGCCAGTGTTTCCACTGACAGTGGCCTAAATAGATCATGATGAAATGCAGCCACGGCTTGCATCTTTGCCGTCAGTGGCGTGTGAAACGCAACACCCTCCATGATGGCTTGTTATGTCCCACCACCGTGATGCATGGTATGTGGGAAGTTATGTTTTCATGGCGTCGTCTGTCTCCTTGTGTGCAGAAACATTCTTGTGAATACAACAACTGAAGAACAATGCATGATAGAAATTTCATTTTTACACCAGAGGTTCCCCCTACAGAGGAGATAATCTCATTAAATTTTGGAGCACCTTGCTGCATAAATTTGCAAATTAATGAGGAGAAACTGATTTTCTTTAAACTACTATAACTCCGTAATGCTTTAAGACACAGACTTCACATTAATACTGTGTGTGTGTGTTATCTGAAGACCTGTTTGATGTAGAATAGTCGGTTATTAATGCATTAATATGCTTAATTAATGACTTCATTAGCATAACTGGTTATATTTAATATATCAGTGATCATGGACCTTAGGCAGCTGAAATGCCTCATGTTTTCTTCATGTTTTGACATGAGCAGTCAAAGGTAGAGGAGATGTCATACGGCTTTCTGAATAACAAAAGCGGATTGTGGAGTTGTGTGAAAATTCACAGCTAAGGTGTTAAGATTGATAATTAAGCCCCGTAGTGTGTACATACTATACAGTAACGAGTCAGAAAATAGTTATGTTTTCAAATGCAGTGAATTGTGATGAAATTTAATAGCACCCATGTATAAAGTAGTGAATTGTGTGATTCCTGAGTGTTTGACCAGAGTTGCAGCATTGTGGAGAAAACGTGGCATTAGTTGATTGAACCAAAGTTCAGTGAACCAAATTTAGCTTTTGCATCCAAAATAAATACACTGAGAAATACAAAGATAAACAAAGCACCCACAGTAAATTATGAGATAAAAACTGTTAAAAAAAAGAACTGATTTGATAGATCTGAGTTTCCATGTGTCAACAACTATAAGTTTTAAAGGTTTAATAAAATAATTTGCACCTATTTACACCTGAAGATAGTAGACAGCTCGTCTTCAGAGGTACCAGTTTTTCTCTGTCTGATTTCACACCGTGGCGTTGTGTTGTGCCGTCCCAGCCTGAGGGAGGACGGCAGTGGCAGTGCCTATGACAAGGAGTCCATGGCCATCATCAAGCTGAACAACACCACTGTGCTGTACCTGAAGGAGGTCACCAAGTTCCTGGCCCTCGTCTGCATCCTGCGAGAAGAAAGCTTCGAGCGCAAAGGTAAGCTGTCACGGAAAACGCTGATCCCCTGTCGCTCATTTGGCTTAATTGGGCTCATAGTCTTGTACCCTTGAGTAGCTTTTCTCCCTCCTTTGTTTTACCTCATTTTACCAGCTGTGTGTGTATGAGCAGGGATGAATATATTTTGAAGTTTATTGTCTTTAATATTTGTGGGGTTTGGGTGTGAAGTAATACTGTTTTATAGGATTAAAGCACTGACTTTTAAATTTGAGGGTGTTTTCATCCATGTTGGATGAACAGTTAATAAAATACAGGAGTCCTCAGTTTCTGGTAACAGGCTTATATTAGTTTTCACCCTCATAACCTCCCTATAGGGTTCTTCAGTCTTTCACTATATTTAGTAGAAACGGAAAAAATGAAAAAAATAATGCTTTACAGCTCATCATCTTGTGCGAGTCTCACTTCTCCCCTCTTCACTGTGTAGCTGGGCTGAGCTTTAGAGAAAAAAAATGCACACAGCTCTTTTGTGTCATTTGTATATTTAACAGCCGCTGCTGGCAGTTTGGCTGAACAGACTGGATGTATGAGTTACTTCTTGACTGTATCGCAGAGTTCCTCAGACGTCTTTTATGTGCAGAGGGTGCGGAGTTAAAGAGACATCTTGCTGCATGACTAGTGCTGAAACAATTAGTTGATTAGTTGATTGAGAGAAAATTAATCAGCTCTCATTTTAATAATTGAGTACTTGTTTGTCATTTGTCAAGTAAAAATCCCAAAGATGTGCTGATTCCAGCTTCACTAAGATCACTCAAAAGATTTGCTTGCTTTTCTCTGTTCATATCATTTTAAAATTAACATTTTGGCTTTTTTTTTGGCTGTTGGTGAGTCTAAGGAAGCAATTTGAAGACATCACTTTCACTCTGCTAAATTCCTATAAGCATTTGTTTACACTTAATAGGCTAAATGACAAAATAATTAATAGAAAAAAGAAAAAAAGTGGATTTATCGAAAATCAACTTAATCACTAATTGCAGCCCTGTGCAGGACAATGCTGAATGACACTTAATATGTATATTTATATTCTTTTGTCCACTTTTTATGGTCTGTCAGTTCAGTACATAAGACTTTTGATGGACTTTGCTGGCAGATATTATTTGGAAACATAACTAGCAGATCTCAGAGCTAATCTAATGTGTTTTCCTTGCCCCCCCTCAGGCTTGATAGACTACAACTTCCACTGTTTCCGGAAGGCTATCCACGAAGTATTCGAGGTTGGCGTTTCCACTCAGCGCCCGGCGGGCCCCCAGGCAGTGGGCACGCCCTGTACCAAGGCTGTGGCACTCAACGGCACGCCACGCAACACGGTCTAGACACCCAGAAAAGAAAAAAAAAAAAGAGGAGGCCAAGAGAGGGTAGAGGAAAGGAAAGATGGAGAAGGGCCAAGGCGCCTGCGGAGAAGAGACTAATGGATTGGGGCTCACCAGTGCACCAATCACGATCCCTTGCTCCCAAGCACCTAAAGCACTGAGAGACGGCTAGAGCCAAGAGAGCGAACCGGAGCAGCACTGGAGCACAGAGGAGGCACACACTTCTCAAGCTAGGATGGAAGGGAAATTCAAGCATCCGTTTCAGGCGAATGCAAGGCATTTAGGCACACTGTCTGCTGCGAGGAAGTCAATATTGTACAAAAAAAACTGCACCTGGACTTGTGAACACTAGACAGACAGCGAAAGGTGTTCAGGATCTTTCCTTGGCTTTCCCATAGCGGTCAGAGGAGGTGACGATGGCTGTGACAATTTGCTGCTGGTCCTTCTATGTGAACTACGGAAAAAAAAAATACAACTTTATCGTAACCCTTTGCATTGGACAAGCTGTAATGTCAGTTTGCAGGGATCAGAATAGTTATATACCCCTAC
>OMLF01027561.1:19279-41305 GCA_900302615.1 Holocentrus rufus
ACTCTTTTTTGCTTTCCTAGGGCTGTATCCAACTCATAATTTCCTCAGTTGAATCAGATTTGGCCATTCGATGCAACTATTCACTGTTTCAATTTTAAAATATGTAGTCCTCGTTGATGATTTAAATCAGAACAATCACAATCAAATGCAACTGAATCATATAAACATATTTCTGAGCATTTAAAATCTACAAAAATAATTAAGACAGCTGCATAAAGATTTAAATTTTCAACCAATTTGAATTGTCAACACAGAAAGTGCTACTAACATTTGGCTCAACCTTCATGGAGTTTCTGAATATTTTTCATCTGAAGTTAACCATTAGCTTGTGCCATCTTTACAAGTGCCCATTTGCATGCCACTTCCAAAGAAATTACAATTATTCAGTGTTTCCCCCGGGATATTACTTTTGGCAGGCAGGAAAATCCTCTGAAACATCATTTACACAACAAGACTCTAAAACTCTCTACTAAAACCCAGCAGGATTATAATAACAACACATCCATGCATCCATTGATTGGTGAAAATAATTTCAGATTAAGAGTTCCCCTCAGACACAGAGCATAAAATACTGGCCTAACCTGAGTTAATACAACCTTTGTTGCTGTGTAAAACCCTCTGGGACAAACCTGTTGTGCTGTAAGTGCTTCATGGGGAGAAAAACTTGACAAGAGACAGAAAAAGAGACAGCAAGGTCTTTGAACACCACCGTACCTGACAAGCATCGACGCCTCCGCTCAGCACACCGGCACAAATCATGCGGGACGTGATCTGGCCTCCCATCAGGCGGTTGCACACCGTGCTGTTGATGATACGGACCTCGGCCTTTTGAAGCACCTTTGCAGCAAAACCTAGATCACACACACACAAGGACGTCGTCACCACATCTCGTTAACACTTGGTTAGCAAGTCATGTCATCAGGAAGTGAGTCTACAGTCATGTGGTCCTTGATCTGCCCCTGACACATTACCATAAATAAAACCTCCAATAACGGCAGGCTTTCATTACAGACAGGCCATTATTTCTTTTGGCAGGTCTGCAGTATTTGGCCTGGCTGGAGGTGACAGAATTTACTGCTGGTCTGCAAAGAACCCAAGCGCTCAAATTTATAGAATAGCGTTTTTGGGAAAATGGATTGGAATGAATTAAAACTGGCAAAGACTCAACAATCAATCAAATAATAAAAGTTATCTGAGGAGCAATGCTGCTTAAAGATCCAAGCAGTAGAGTTGTTGAAGGTTTTTATGCCATTATGGGACTTGGGAGATAAACTACATAACTTGACTTTAATAACATAACTAACTTTACTACATAAAACAACTCTGTGGTCTTTTTGGTAATATAGTTTGTGATAGTTTGATCATTTTAATTATGTTTAAGGCATAAATATTGTATTGATTTTGACTCCTTACTGGTAATTATATCCATATAATATGTAAAAATAATAAAAAATAATGATTAATGAAATTTTTAAAAATCTTTTTTTTTGTAAACACAGCCACACAACAATCTTTGGGTATTGCTGGAGATCAGTGTATTATTTAGAGGAAGTTTCATGGTATTAGAATAATCATCAATCAATAATCAAATAAGAAATTCAGCCCTAATACAAATTCAAAGTATAAAGTACAAAGTATAAAGCAAATACAAAATATACAACAATGAGTGCATAAGTGCTTCTGTGGGTTTTGTGAAAAAATAGCAGAAGGTGCTGAAGGGACAGTCTCATGAAACTGTAAGAAAAAATCTCCAAGTCAACTCGTCTTCCAAAGAAAGGTTTTTGGAAGAAAAGCTGCCTTGAAAGTTTTTCTGTTACAAAGAAACATTTTCTGGTTCTCTGGACTCACCTCCCTCTCGAGTGGCTCCCCACCCGGTGATCCACACTGAGTCTCCTGCGGGGAAGACATGCTGGGCGGAGGGCATACAGATGGGCTTGATGTAGTTGGTGTAGGTCACAGGACTGTCCAGCTCCATGAGGGCGATGTCATTGTCAAAGGTGTATGCGTTGTAATAAGGATGGGATATGACCTGCTTCAGGCCCTTCTTCACAGAGTTCTTTCCGTCCTGCCTCTGGTCGTGAAGGCCCAGGTACGCTTCCCAAGTGCCAGGCTGGGAGAATCTGGATACACACACACACACACACACAATCTCAAAGTTCATTCTAAGGTTTTGAGGATCATTCAATTACTTCTGACATCAGTCAATCTGCAATCTGCAAAAATTCTCATCAAACATCAGTCGATATCATCATTTTTAAGATACGCTTTTATTTTGAAATTCCCATGGCACGTCTGTTTGCTGCGTCATAATTTCCATTCAAAGGCACTTCCTGAGGATATTTACTCCTCTATCCAGAGAAAATCAGCATATCATCTCATATTGATCGCAGGCATCTGAATTTAATCAAATCGAATTGCATCGTGGCAGACTTTGTGACATCAACAAATATTGTATTGTTGTCCAAAGGATCGATAAAATATTGCATCGTGATGAGACTTGTGATTTACACCCCTCTCAGGGGAAAAAAAAATCATAATATAATTCAGACCTCGCTTGACGTTATAGTTAATTGACAAAATAAAAATCACACACCACTAATTAAGTGTGTGCGAAGTCACACCACATCCATACAAACTGTTTCAGTATAAAAGTCTCATAACATAACTGTCCATTTTGTTTTATTCACGAACCAGTCGGCTCAGCATCAGAGTGTGTGAACCAGAGAGCAGATTTGTTGTGTTTTTAAATTGTTCAGACACACACAGCCGAGTACTGTGTTTTGCTTGTTAAAAATACACAGGTCCAAGGTTTCAGTTTTCAGTTCAACCAAACACAAGGGAAAGGTTGAAAGGCAGTTTTCCTGTATTTGTAACAACTAAAATCAGTTTTTAGTTTCATCTGTATGGGATGACTTCTTTATAAATAATTCTGCCCGTGTCTTTCAGGGTGTCTGCAAGTTTCATCGACTTCAATTTAAAGCTTTAAGATTTTATAAGGAATTAGAATGGAATATAAGACCAGTTGTATAACTGAAACTGTAAACCCACCAGGAGAGAGTAAGTATAAGAGTATGAGTTCATTTTTCACTGGAAGAACAGAATGTCAACAAAGACCTCTAACAATGAAATCAAGAATTCAGTTGTTCTACTGCATACAAGACCACACTGAAGCCATGAAATATAAATAATACAAGCAAGATCCGTCATTCTATTCCATCTCACTCAAAGAGGGCTTGCGGGTCTGCAGCCTGATCTCTGTCACGTTGTGCAAAAGTTGCCAGTGTGAATACGGCCAAAGTTTCTCATCATTTAAAGGGGTTCTAGTAGAGTTACTTCAATTTTCTTCTATTTAAATACATATATGATCAATGGTTGAGCAACATGGACAAAATCAAATGTCACTTTTATTTATTTAACCAAATACCTCGATATCGATTTTGTGACTTTAAAAAATTTAGGTGGACTTGGGACTAACTCCATTCAATACATCACAACAACCAAATTTGTCAGTGACTGGTCTCAATCACTAGGCCTTCTTCAAATCAAATGGCAGCATTTGATCAGTAACACTGCTTGGCAAAGTCTCTTATCAGGTTTTCATCACAGGAATTAGAGGAGCTGCTGTTGTCGGCCTGCCAGTACGCAGCATTGTGACTGTTCGGCGTGCGAGGACACGAACTTCATGCCATAAACTTTTAACTAAACTATTACGTGCGAGACATAATAAAGAGCATTTTTATCCTGAGCCACAAAGTCATGAAAATTGAATAACACAAGGACTCGAAGTTCTTTACACAAAAGAAGCACCTGGAGGCACAATTGCTGCTAGACAATAAGAGGAGTTGCAACATGTACAATTGAGACGTCTTGGCATCGGATACCCAAAGCAGGAAGTGGAAGGAAAGCACGAAAGGTACCTGTATTTGCCGTCGTCTTGCACACAGTGTGCAGCGGTGACCAGCCAGCGCGGGCTGATGATGGAGGCTCCGCACACGTGACCGTAATTCTTGACGTGGAGGCTGACCTGCCAGGGAAACTCCCCCTCATCTGCATCTTGGCCGCCCACAATGCGCGACGTCTTGAAAAACTTCTTGCCGCAGTCTCCTGGATGAAACAATCAATCAGTCAGTCAGAAGGGAGGCTTGTCTGAGCTTGCTGTGCTGCCTGAAGTGGGTGGAAGTTGAGGCTTCACACACACGCCTGTTTTTGCATGCAGGCGAAACAATGCAGATGGAGATAATAGCTAGTTTGGACGTTATAAAGCCAGGAGCTAGCATCGCATATGCTCCGGATGAAGCTATAGCACAGCTTTATAAGTTATTAGTTTACAACATACCACAGTCAGCCTCGTCAGATCCGTCCTCGCAGTCTTTCACCCCGTCACATTCTGGGTTCACTTTGTTGATGCACTTGTTGTTTTTACATCTGTATGTCAGATCTGTGCACTGCGTATCTGTGGCTACAGGAAGGGAGAAGAACATGGAAACAATCAGTTCCAAAGACTCTGTGCAATGCAGAGGGGAATTGATGTCACTTATTTGCATTCTTTTGCAATAAGGTTGTGTGCTACTACTGTTTCCTCAAAGCCATAAGCAGTCCTACAGGTTTTGCATTAGTTTGCATCAAAACAATTTAGAATAATCTCACACAATCTCACAGGAAAATAATATGTTCAAATAAAATATTAGAAGACTGAGTGACTTGTTACTGTGGACAGTTTCGCACCGTAGGAGAAAATCAGTCTCACCTTTTCCACATTTCAGCTCATCTGACCCGTCACCGCAGTCGTCCCTGCCGTCACAGCGCTTCTTTTCAGAAACGCATTTCTCATTCCGACACGTGAACTCTCCAGATTTACACCCACCTTAAAAAGAAAACGACCAGATGTGAGAAAAACTGAGGCTGAGGATCTTGGCGTGGTCATGTGCAGCGCCATGTGTGACGGGTCTCTTACAATTCTGCTCATCTGAGCCGTCTCCACAGTCGTCTATGCCGTCACACTGCCAGAACGAGGGCTTGCACAGTCCATTTTTACACTTGGTTTGGGCCGGTTTGCACTCTGGAAGGAAACACTGTTTAAGCATACATACTCCACATCTCAGCACTGCCATTTTGTCTGCTTACTGCGAGAAAAGTTATTAGTTAAAGTAAAAATAATACTCTGAGATAGGAATAGGAATTGGCAGTGGCATCCCGATATGATACCATTCACAATACTTGGGTGCCGATTTGATATGTGTTGTGACTTGATTTGATATCACAATTTCCTGTGGATTTTTTTTTTAAAACATTGGATGATAGAAAACAACTGAATCATACTTTTTTGAACAAGTCATGCCATCATCTGTAGTATTCTAAGCCTCAAGCCTCAGCTCATAAAAAGAAAAATATGCCTCAAGTACAGACAAAATATCGATTCAGGGTCAGCATAGCCCTCACAGACACAAAACAAACCAAACCAAACCAAATCAAAACAATCGCTGATTTGATTTTTTTCCCATCCCTAGGTGTGAGTATAATCTGAGATGGTGGATTTGGTACTCACGGCAGTTTAACTCATCACTCATGTCGCCACAGTCGTTCCAGCCGTCACACTTGAGCACCGACTTGATGCAGAGCGTATTCTTGCACTGGAACTGTTTTGGACAAGCTGTGGATAGAGATAATATTTCTGTTTAGTTGTGTGAGGAAAAAAGTGACTTGAGAACAGCAAAGAAGTCACCAAATCAAGGAGAAATCAAGGCGCTATTTTCCTGCTTACGGTCTTTGTTGTCGATGGCTTCAAACGTGGCATTGAAGCCTCGGTCCACGTATGAGGCGTCGGAGTGAAACACCACGTTCATCCGGTTGGTGCTGCTGGTCTGCGTCAGTGTGTTATCAGTCTTTTTTCCGCAAAATCTGAGGACCAGACGCACAAGCAGCGACATGTCAGTGTGTTATGCAATGCATAACATGCTAATATGTTATGCAAATACACAAGTATTTTAGAGCTGCAGCGTGGACTCACCTCTTTCTGTTGATTTCAACGTAGTCTTTGTTGCAGGTGTCGCCTGTCTCTTGCCCAGGCTCGGACAAGAGGAACTTATTGAATGTCACCCTCACCACTTTGTCAGCGGGGACCTTAAGAGAGATGGAGAGGGGGAGAAAAACAAGACTGAATGATGCGGAAAGTAACTTGACATTTGACCTGGTGAAGAGCAGCACAGAACTGAAAGGCTGCCTTTATAAAACGTATGAAGAGGCTGTGTAACGCGTTGATTTGGGGCATGGTCTCACCTCGATCTTCCACTCACAGTAAGTGTTGGGTTGGAAGTAGCTTGGGTAGTTTGGAGAGATGAAATTACCCTTTTCACCTGTGAGCGAGCCACCACAGGCCAAATCTATCACAGAAATACAGAAGACATGCATTTGCACAGATACTAAACATTTAAACTGTAGACAAAAACAAGTTATTATGCGAAGAAAGGGCTGGAGAGCCTCCTGTACCTCTACTTCCGCGTGGGACCTGTGAGACATGAGCTCTGAAACCAGGAAAGCTGTTCTCTTGGTCTGTGACCAAAGTCACCAGCATGACATTGCGAGAAGAGATGAAGGTCATCGGTTCGCTGGGTGAAATGTCGTCACAAATCCTGTAGGATAAAAACAACAAAAAACATTAATTTCCTGCACTGAGCCTTAACCAGTAAGCCAATACATGAGGACAATATGAGCCTTTTACTGAAAACAGTAACAGTGTCTGATATGATGAATATGATGCAGTTTTTTTAAGTGCATACTAACTGTAGAACTGAAGAAGAAGAAAAAAGAAGCACTAATTTTATGTAGTGTTTCAGTCTTTTAGGGTGTAAATATGCATAATGTCTAACCAGCAGGGGGCCTTGCACACAACATAAACTCCTTTATATCCTACAGCTCCAGAATTCTCCAAAACTAATCCCTATGTTATTGCAAGAAAATAAGGTCATGGAAAATACAAGATGCAGGACGCAGAAGAGTTATTTATCTGCTCAGTGTTGCATTTATACAAGGCAAAGTGCAAACTCACTCATCCATAACTTTGCTCTCAATGGGCGCCAAGGAGTCATAGATTTTGACAAAGTCATTCTTGCAGTCCTTTTCCAGATTGAAAGTATCGAAGTGAAGCTTGATGACGTAGCCGGGGTCTGCTCTCAGCTGCCACTTAATGTAGGCGTTGGACGGATAAGGTGCATGGGGGAAGCCAGGAGTCTCAATCATCACGACGTTATTGGAAATTGTGTGCACTGAAAAGCTCCGAAACTCTGAGGAGAGAGAGTGAAGTTTCGGTAAAATTTACATTCACCTTTGTAATCCTTTAAGAGGAATAACATGCCTTGAAATTTCAAACGAAACAGTCTCATATAATCACATACACAGCTCTGGAGCAGCTTGTGTAGCCTCAGTGCAACTGAAATTTTAACGTGGCTGAAGCAGACAGATTTCACTATGCTAATAATAATGCAAATGCCTGATCGCATCATTTTGCTCCAGCACACTCTTATGCACAAACATACCGCTGGTTTTAAGATTTCTATGTCATCCTGCTATAATCTGTATATGATACACACTGAAATAAAATGCATACTTGTTGATTAGGGTAAATTAAAATGATGCTTTCACCAACTACCTTGCAACAGTATTTAACTGACTAAAACTCCTGGAATCACTGTATTAATTCTGCATGTATTTCATCTATGTAAAGTAGTTTCTATGTAGGTCACTGTTTGCAAAATCCTACATTTCTCGTTACAAGTCATTAGGGGTAACAATACAAAGCTGCAAGACCAGGCTATATGTTTATCATGCAAGTCAAACTGTCATTGTGTTATGAATGTAAACATTATGCAATTTAACTTCATGAATTCTCCGTTCGGGCTGGGCGAAGAGATAATGCAGTTGCATTACCTATAAAAAACTATGTGTTGTCAGCTAATTACATGCTTGAAGAACTCTTGAGAAAATAATAGTCCCGGCTACGGTAAAATGCTCCAAACCCAGTGAACTGTGTGTTTTACATTATTCAGGGCGGGCTGTTCTCCCTGTGTATAGATATGCATTGTCAAAACATTTGCTCATTCTGGAAGACGCCTCTAGTGCAAGGAAATGATAAATGCAAGCAGAAAACTCACCGCTGAACGATAATCTGAACAAGCGGCTGTCGAGTGCTGCAAGACAAAAACACATACATTTTAATAAAAGAATAGGCAAGAATGTGCACCTGGTTCAGATGAGGATATTGAGAGCACAGCAGAAAAGCCATTAACTGAGTAAATAACCAGAGAGAAATAAATGATTTACAACCTCCGACCTAGTGAATGACATTTTTACGCATCACAAACGAGAGCAGTCTGGCCTTCAGAAACCTGGACTCTACCTGCAGACACCACGTCGTCAAAGACCAGGGCGCTTCCAGGTCTGTGCAGGGTGCGCTGTTCTTTGTCCACCAGCTTGTCCATGGAAGACATGGCTTTGTCAACTGACGCCTCTTGGCCTGCAGGCACGCTGAACTCAGACAGGTAGTAGGCGATGACGCTGCCTTCGCTACGATCAACGAGACAAGGCTCAGTCACCACATTTATTAAAGAAAAGGTTATCTGCACATCCGCCTTGCACCAGCCTTGGAGCAGGAGAAAATTCAACTCAATAAATATACAGAGGTGTATTCACACAACAGCATGCTGCTCCAAGACATTTAGATAACAGCTTTGTCTCGATACCCACGCTCACGGTCTTTGTGCGACTCAAGTGGCCACTTGAGTCACGCATTTCTGGGATCTGGCTAAAGTGTATAAGAAGGTGTGAAGACTGCAGGTGTTCAGAGGATTTGTCATCACACGCTTGGTAAAAGGAAGATGTTTCCAGCAGAGGCAGCAGTTACAGCTGTTTATGCTTCAAGAATTACATAAAAATGATCTATTTTCTGAATAAACATGTTAATTAAACACCCAATTAGTGTCTGAAATGTTAAAATACTTAAGCAAATAATTAGATCACACAGTCCACTAATAGAACCTATTATCTGCTATTTTGTGCATAGAAATATTCTTTTAGCACACAAACTCCTGATGGATTGTGGGATATACTCAGCACTTAATACCACTCTGAAGCAGTATCAAGATGTGGTTTCATTAAGTGCAGATGAAGTGCACCTGCGCTTGAGCATTTTCAGAAAAGGGGACAGTTTTGTGAACATGAACTCAAGACTGCAAGACTGCCAACATGCATTGCTTATAGCTTCTGTGCCGTTTCTCCTGCGTCCTTCTAATTACACTGACTATGGATAAGAACCTCATACAAGTCCATTTCAACAAACCCTTTAATCAAGTTTTGAGTATGCTGTGTGTTTACACTCAAGAAGTATGAAAAAGCAGCATAACGTGCATACTCAGTTTGCCAAGTACGTATTTTGAGTGTGCAGTAACTGTACACTATATTTTTTTGTACTTTTTTCTAGCTGTTTTTCAAATTTGAAGTTGACAGAAAACAGAAGATGTGTAGGTCAGTTGCTGCCACCATCATCAGACATGCTGTGTCACTAGGAAACAGTGTAGTACGTTGAATTTCCTTATAATGATGAGATTAACATACAGTATGTACTGTTTAGTTTTAGTATGTAATATGCTTTTGGGATACTGCTATTGCCTTGTTTTCATTGAAAAAAAAAGTCTTGGAGCATCATACTTAATTTCCCACGGGGATCAATAAAGTATTCTGATTCTGATTCTGATTCTGATTGCACGGATATACCTTTTAATTGATTTAGTCATCACATTTAGTGTGGATAAAATAAAGTCATTAAGGAGGCTGAGAAAGAGAAAGGCTGATCATGATGGACTCATCACTCCACATACCTGAAGGCCTGAACTGAGGAACCAACATAGTATTTGGCCAGCTGTGGAGTCTTGGAGTAAATGGTTTTAAGCTGAGGGGAAACAGGAAGAAAACACAGCAGGACATGAATGAAAGCTGTTTGAAAAAGACAAATCACATTGAACTTGGTGACACACAGTCGTAACTAAATCGAAATATTTTCATGGGAAGGCTGCGGTGTGCGCGTCTCAGCGGCGCTCTTACCTGTGAAGTCACCTGCTTTGCCAGAGCTTTGAACTCGGGGCTCTTGGAGTCTTCGTAGGCTTCCTCAAACACCTGGTTGGTGATCCGCATGGAGCCGCTGTACATCTTCTTGACGCGCACATCTTTACGGACTGCGGGATCACACAGACAGAAGGAATGTTTTTATCCCTCTCACTTTCTCTGCATCAACTATTTCAAGTTCTTTTATCTCCATTTTTATAGTGTTTCTGAATCATTCTCATGTCTCTTAGACTTTGATGTAATTTGCTTTCTGCGCCGGGTTCCCCTCTTTTTGTTTGCCGACTTGTTTTTGTCTCTACCTGCAGTTTAACTTAATCTCTCTTTTTGCCAGTTTTCAATCATTTGCATGTGGAATAAACCTAAAACCAAACAAATAAATGTGCTTTGCACTCTAAATTGCCCATTAACATTACTTACTTTACCAAAACCGTGTATGTCTTAATGCTACCTGAAAGACCTATACGTTTTTTTTTCTCTCTCAATTATCTGCATTCATATTCTTTGCTTCTCTGTGAACCATTGACACACATATTTGTCAAATGTACAAAGTGCTGAAATGAATAGTAATTAGTTTATCAGTCTGTCAACATTATAATTTTTCTAATCACTTAATTGTGATCAAGTAAAAATCCCAAACATCTGCCTCACTAAAATGCTAATATTGTCTTACTTTTATCTATTCATATCATGATCAAATTAATACTTTTTTTGGCTGCTGGTCAGACTAAGGAAGTGATTTGAAGAAATCACTTTTGGCTCTGATCACTTCCCATGAGCATTTGTCATTATTTGTGCCTCTTTCTAGACTAAATTATTAATCTATTAATGGAAAAAATGATCGATAAACTGTTTGACAATGAGAATAATCATCATTTGCAGCCCTCAATGTAACATACAAGTGGATGACTTGACGTGAGTGGACTATAGGAAGGTTTACTTACAGTGGAAATGCCAGACCAGCAGTCCGGTCATAAGTGCAACAACAGCAGCGAAGACCACCACACCAATCACAGCCCCGGTTTTCCCCGGACCCTTTTTCTTCTCAAACTTTTTGTTATCCGACGCTGGCAGGAACTGCACCGATGTGTCCCAGTCTTGGTCCTGCTGGTGAACGGGTGAATTGATCAGTGCATCATGCTGGAGGGGCCAGACCAGCTAATTTATAATTCAACCACATTTTCAGATTCGTAGGGGATAAAACTACGAGTTGCCCCAAAACATCCTGCTATAATGACAATTGTAACTTTTTTTTTGTGGAAGAGGGCGTTGAAAGAACTATGTTTTCCCTGCCTGAGGAGATTAGTGTTAGATACTCAACTGGAGATAACAGAGCAGCAGGCAGCAAGTATGTACTTGTGTATTTTAGGAATGTTGCAGTCTTTAGTGACCCACAGAAAAGAAAAGAGAAGTCGGAGGGACCCAGTTAAAGTGTGAATTTCTGGGTGATACTGCAGCAAAGTGCTTCCTTCTCTTTTGAACAATCTGCAGCTTTTTTGTGGGTTTGTCTCTGGGAAAACAAACACAAATCATTCTCTCCTTGGAAATCTGCTCATCAAAAGCAAACAGGCGCAGTTTCAGCGTCCATTCCAATTATCTGGGACCTTCATGTGTGTGTGAGTCAGGCTGCGTGGTTAGCTAGAAAAGTAAGGGAAGTGGGGGAGGGAGTGGAGGAAACAAAAAAAAAAGTTCTGCAGTGTAAAATCCGGTCAAACCTGCCGGGAACAAACCACTAGGTCTGCAGTGCAATGACAACAAGTTTCTGTGACTGCCAGCACAACAGCAGATTGCAGAAACACTGGGTTACTGTGCATAACTGAGCCAGCTACGAATGATCTTTACAACCTGGGTAAGCTTCGTGATCTTTAAAATCCATTCATTTGACTGGAATTCTGTTCCCGACATTTGCCTTGGAAATAAAAATGTAGCGATAATGTGTTGCTCATTGGAGGTTAATTACAATGCAGAGCCACATTCCTTCTAATTATTATATCAAGCAGGGCAATGCTTTCTCCAGGCCATGATAAATGAAGCCTCTGTCCTGAAATTCAAGAGAATTACAACACACCCATGAGAGTCCTGTGTTGACTCAAGCGCTAAAATGCACTACTTTGATGGAGGAGCTGTTTTCAAAGAGCAGGTTTTTATATTTGTCGTCCAGCGGAGCTTATGTCAGCACCTATAGAAAAGGTTTTCTCTTCTACTGGCCTGCAGCATGTATGGTCCTCTTTTGTTTATTAACCAAATAGTGCATGCATCATGCATTTACCTGCTCAGAGTTTTTTTTTTTTTTTTTTAAACCAAGACCTGCATACTTTTGCAACTTTACAACTTAATAATCCTCATATTCATTCTCCTGCCCTGGATGTGCAAAGAGAAGTAAATGAGTCACTACTGATTTGTCACATGACATCCTATTTTGTTGCTGTACTGTGAGGGAGTGGAACTGTTACCACACTTGGATCTTAATATGCAGGAGTGAAGGACTGGAGTCAACAAGTCACAACAGAGCAGTGGAAGCTGGAGGAATCCAGAGATCACCCCCATATTGGGTAACTGCACTCCAATGTACTGTAGCACTGTAGTGCAACCCAGAGGCTTCCTAAAATGCTACGTGTCAAGGACCCCCCAAAAGATAAAGCTTTGACCCATCTTTAGACCCATCAGAGCAACTTCGTGTTGTTTTTCTGTTCTAGATGGGGACAGATGGACACCTCTGATCAGAAAAGTTGGGCTTATACATTTTCTCACTGTGCTGTCTTCTTCCGAATGAAGTAGAATTCTTATTTTTCTGGGACCCCTAGTGTCAGATTACTGATCAAGCCTAATACTGCAACTCAATGTACGCAGCCTTCAACCTCTTCATATTGACCCAAAAACACTTTACCAGTGAATGACAAGAGTCCAGAACAAAAATATATCAACTTTAACCACTGAGGCTGCTGCAATCATGAGAAAAAGAGGCTCTGCGTTCATTTTCTCAGTTTGTAATTAGTAGATTCCTCTGTAAAAAAAAAAATGTTTTCAGGCAAACTAGAGTAATGAGAACTGGGGTACATAACATTTCCAGTACACGGTGACAACTGATTGGTATGACATTTTTTGGCAGTGGTGTTAGACACAGCCACAGCTTTCATATGTCTCATATTTCAGTTTCATCCTGTCAATATGATAGTATTGTTTGTGTGCACTGAAACTGTGAGTAGACTGACTTGGAACAGGACTGACAGGTGTCCTCTGGGCAGTTTCATTTGCCCATAAGCTGAGGAAAGTACATCCAGGTAGGATGAAGCACAGGTTTCTCTCTGCCTCTGCAGTGGTCTGGTTCACTTCCTGCTGGCCTACACTGTCCCCACAAATACAGAATGTCCAAAAAGCTGAAAATAATATCATCCAGCAGCCACAGCACCCAGGCCCTTTCACAGACCCACACACACACACACACATAAACACACCTGACAGAGAGAAGCAGATACAGTTTCACCTCATGACCTGTGTACAGGCTGAACAGCACAAATAAAGTTTCTTACCGACTTTGGAGTGTATCTCATTCCACTGTCAATGTAGTCCATCCCCGGTCAGTGTCTGGACTAGACTGCTAGAAGTAAGAATATAACTTTAAAAACAACGCACTCTTCTTTTGGCTGACTTCTCTGACTATTCGTTTCTTCTTCGTGCTGTTTATCCAAGGTGAGTCCGCAGGCCTGTCGCCGAGGGGGTTTCTGCTATTTATCAACAAATTCACCTGCCGAGCACAAACTTGGAAGAAATAAAAAGTAGATGTAACAATAAATAAAGTTAAAATACTATTTACAAAAAGATATAGCGGTTGGATTATCTCGCAGTGGCTTTAACGTGGCCTCTTCTGCAGCAAAAGTGTTTTCAAACGCTTCAGTAACGAGAATATGTCGACTACCTAGGCAGCGAAAGGAAAAAATGTTTCCCGGAAGCGTCAGGTTTCTGTGGGCGTGTCGATTTGTTACCTGGCAGGTGAAAACAGCACAGGTGGAAGAGTTCTTTTTTTTAATCCTCACTTTTGTATATGTGACGACAAAATAAAGCACAGACGCACGATAATCCTGATATAACAGTGAAAAAAACGACAGATGCGACCGTCGCTCTTTCTAAAAAATCTTTAGTTTCATATATCCTATTTTTAGTATCAGTCACGTGGGCTGAATCTCATCTTGGCCCCCGCGCGATGAATCACCTATGACGAATCTTTTTTTTTTTCTACGTCCAGGTAGGGTGAAGCATAGGTTTCTGTTTTGCTGTCTCAAGAAAGGGAGTCCCTGCCTGGAAATACCCCCAGTCTGCCGACATATGATGAAATAATGGAAACATACTCCAACATTTCAGAAACTACAACAAATATTTCTCGATCTGCTGAAAATATCGGAATATGCCCTTAAGTACCTTGTATTCAGAACATATAGGCTACCATAGACACATAGGGTGGAAGTTATCGCATTTACTCGAGTTATTGTGTAGCTTTATGTGTAAATTGTACTTTTGAGTTTTTTTAAAATTATTTATTTATTTATTTTTATTTTTTTAGGCCAGTAGCCTAGTTTTACCTCCACTTAAGTGTATTGTACTCATTAATGTCTAATATTTTCTATTCCTCTCTTGTAAATGATATCCAAATTTTGTCGGCTCCATATGTAAGCATCATAATAGCAGTTTCTGCTGTAGCAAAAAAATCCTGTTAATAAACAAAAATGTGTTTTGTCATTCCTTCCTCTGAGTCCTGACCTAACCCCTTATGGGTCGAACCGTGCAGTGCCCGGGACCTGGAGCACTCTCCTCCTAATATAAAGGTGCTATCTAGACAGGCCACCCTTCTCGGGCTGATCCCCTAGGCTCTAACCGTCCCGCTCGGATGGAAACCTAAATCTCGACAGGAGGGTGAGGAGGAGGAGGATAATATGTAATAGGGTGCGCTATCGGGCTAATCAATACAGCTTTTACACCTTTATCTGTAGGGAGATTATCCCTGTATTATTTATCAGCTTTTTGTGAATATCATAGAATTTCTTTACCTTGCAGTGCTATTTCTGAAGAAAATACATCTACTGGGTAAGAATTAATAAAAAAAAATCTTTATCATGCAGGTTGCGATATAAAAGGTTGGCTACATTACTATGTTCTATTTAGGAAAGATCTTTTCAGGGTGTACTTGAATTGCATCATTATTCTTGCAGTAATCTGTTTTTATACACTTTCCACAATATGAGTTTATTCTCTCTCTTCTGCAACCCTGTGCATTACCTGTAGCTGCTTACATGGGTGTGCAGAAAATTTGCAGCATATCACACTTATATGATATGCTGCAAATTTTCTTCAAAGAAACAGCATTTCATGATTAGAAAGCTTTACCACTCCTCTACAGTTTCTGTAGCATCACTTTCTAATATTTTATGTATATGCAAATAATTTTTACAGTTCCATCTTGGTATTAACTATATTTCTTATCTATCTATCTATCTATCTATCTATCTATCTATCTATCTATCTATCTATCTATCTATTTATCTATCTATCTATCTAAAAAGAGACAAGACACGTCCATATGGAAGTTGTGAGTTTATTGATGTGTTTCCCCCCTGTAACCATAAATCTGTTTCCATTGGTGTCAATCAATTTTTTATATCACTAATATGTATATTATATTAGTTCCCAGTCCCCTCCCACAGTCAAGCAGGCAATTACAAGATTGAAGCCGTTTGGGTGCATAGTGAGACAGTCACATACAGAGATACTGTCACAGGAAGAGAAAAAATAGAAAACAAGAAAACAAACTTAAAAATATATATCATATCATTTCATATAAGAACAATGCACACCACAGGTAATCCTCTGAAAAAAGCCATGATTGCAACATCAACTATACAGGCATACAAAGACAATACTAAGAGAGAGAGAGAGAGAGAGAGAGAGAGAGAGAGAGAGAGAGAGAGAGAGAAAAGAGGATTCTAGGATTCAGTTTACTTGTTTGTGCCATTCTCTACCTGTAAAAATACATGTTAGCTTTTATTCAGAAACCAGCTCTCCAAGCTTTTGTCTTTCTGTGTGTCTCTGTCTGCCTGCACAGCCCTCCAGCTCCGAGTCGACTTCATGTGGCTTTGATCTGTCAGACTTGCTCCCACTGTTTCTGCGCTTTAGGACCAGCAAAGCAAACAGTTGTTTTCTACCAAGTGTGTGTGTGTGTGTGTGTGTGTGTACATCATCCAACCCAATTTTATTTATTTATCCAGATTAGCTCCTGTAGAACTTGGTTTTACGCTTCAATTCATTTGTGCAAAACAGAAGAAGGAAAAAGAAAAAAAAAATCATCTAATTTCTGGCATTTCTTCACCTGCCGTCACACACACCTGATGCTGTATGTGACATTGCATTAACATCAAGAGTTGTAAGGGAACATTTCAGGTACATAGTATGGAAAACAAGCTTCCACAATACATTCAACTATGTAACACGTCAACAGGTACTACCCCATCTATTGTTTTTGCCTATTTCCCCTTTGATGAAGGGTGTGTGTGTGTGTATAGGGGGGGTTATGATTGGGACGTATCACATTCACTTAGATGATAAGGGTTTAGAGTAGGTTCTGGGTGATGAATTTGAGCTGGGGGCCTGTGCACACCTTCTCCAACCCTCCCTAACAGTGTGCCTGCGAACGCAACTCATGACCACCGAGCCTACAGAACCGCAATCCAACTCGTTATTTGCCTCTTCCCTGGGAAAAAAAGGTGGAATAAAAACATCTACTCTTATATATATTTAAACTGTATATGTATATTTTGTCAGTTATCATAACAAAGAACAGAAAGTAAATAATTCATGATTTTGTTTTCATTTTTTTTTCTCATTTGTTGTTTCACTATACATTTTAATTGGTACAAAGAACCTTCATATACAAGCAATCTATTAAGAAGAAGAGGAAGAAGAACAAGAAGAAAAAAAAAACACCAATTCTTTTTGAGAAAACCATCAGAAACTGGACACTTGTACGATGGAAAACCAAAGGTGTAGTGTCTGGTGTGTCGATTTGATGATGGCTACTCAAATACATTTAACTTTAAATTTTTGCTTGATTCGCCTTACACTTTTAAAAATAAATGAAAAAAAACATCTGAAGAAATGTTGTACATCTTGATCTGAGATAGCTGTATTCATAATTACAGAGAAATCTGCTGAATCACATTTTTTCAGAATGCAAAATGGCAGATACATCATCACCTTTTCAAAAGAAACATGATCAAAAAGAGCTCTATAGTACAATAGTAGCAGTAGTAGAAGTAGTAGCATTATTTAAGGATTGTTTTGAACAAACCGGTCAATGGATTTTGGATGTAAATGCAAATGATTTTGACAATAGCATCATATGTTATTGGTCAGTAGTATGTTCCCCCTCTCAGGCTCCGCAGCGCCCCCTGTCGGCTCATGTTAGATCTGCATCTGCTCCAGGTATTTGTAGGTGGGGTTCTCGTAGCCGTGGTTCTGCATCTTGCTGAGGTGGCGCTCCTCTGGTGTCAGCATGGGGTCAACCTGTGGAGGAGACGGGAGGCAGGCAGACCACAAGGGTTAGGGTCAGGGTTAGTGGTGTCTAATTAGAGATAAAACACAATAAAATAAGATTAGCCTGTATAAAAATAAAGAGGGATAAGATGCAGAACATCAAAAGAATCTAATAATATAAATAAATGACACTTAAACAAGTAAATGGCATCATAAAAAGTTGGTAAAACAAAAAATATGATATTCATGATAGTCAGTTTGTTAGAAAAACATTTATGATGAAAAAGTTCTAAGGTCAAGCTCTTGAACTGTCCAACTGATATCTATATTTATATCATACTGAAGGCAGTTTTCCCAGTTTCAGTGTAACCTGGTGGGATGTAGAGTCTGCTTTGTGAGCAGGCACCAAGATTGTAAATGTTCCACTTTGAAAGAAATGAAAGGTAAGTCGGGGTCTATTAAGTAATGCTGTGTAAATAAACAAATAAATAAATATCTGTGATGGTTATGTATTACAATTGATGGCGGGGCAGCCTTGGTATATAAAAGACAAGAGTGTGCTGTAGTTACTGCCTTTCATAAATCTTAGTGCAGAGTGTTCGACTGCATCTAAAGGTTTTAAGGTTGTGCTATCTCCTCTGCTGTATATTATGTCTCCACAGTCCAGATTCAACTACTTGCTGTCAATAGTATAATAGAAAAATAACTTATTTCTGTGCAGTAATCCAAGTTGGAAGCCATGCATGAAATCTAAATGTGTAAAATTTTAATAGGTACAGTATAAAATTATCCGTAGAGACTCTAAGCTGAGATGAAATCGATCAGACAGATGTTGGTGTAATTGAGGGAGCCAGGTTCTTTTTTCCTCCCACTTATTCTGGGAAAGTCCTCGGGTTGAACCGCTACGGGCAGAGGCAACTAATATAACAGCAGACATCTACAAAATTAATCTATCCATGTGTCCAAAGTTGTGTCTGCTGGGATTAAGAGCCCAGAGTATCTCATCAAAGTTCAAACGACGACTTTTCACATTAGGATGCCTGTCAATCAAAAACAACCCCTTCTGAACTGGAGGTAGAGCTGAACGATATGGAAAACCCCCCAAACATATTATAATTGTTTTGACAGATATTGCAATTGCGATATGATTCATAATTTTAGTGGGAATGAAGATTTTTGCATCATAATTTTCAGTTTTACTGGAAAAAAAGCTATTAAAATGATGATGGTGTGATTATTGCTGTAGTTTACTGTAGATTATTGCTGTGTGTATTATGTTTTCTTAAACATGAATTGTGGGCCAAAGTCATTTATAATGGTATTTTCTCACATTTTACCTTTATCAATTGCTGCAAGTTGGATACTGCACTTGGCCAAATTGTGATTTTGATATTATTTTGATCTATTAACTGGAATAACTGGATGATATGTGAATTATAAAGTGGTTTGAGGTCTACTTGAATCTGATTTATATGGAACAGCTCTGCTCACAGACACCAAAACACTTGCTAATCATTTGAATAGAGAAAATAAATCATTTCTAGGGACACTATAACAGAAGAGGAATAAGCTATTATAAGAGTGAGTGAAATTATGTCAAAATGTGTGAAATTTCTCGCTGCTTTGCTCCCAACTCCCGCTTCCAATCTTCCCATCCTTTTTTTATCTTGTGTGTGTCTTCAGTCGTGCCACCGTCTTTTGTGTGTATCTGTGAGTAAAATGTGTAAATCCGCCCATATATAGTATTTTAAATAAAGAAGCCATCAACAGCTCCTCTTGGGGAAGCACACCACGCTGTGTGTGTACTATGCAAATATTACAGAGACAATAATCCAATCTTCCTTGCATTTCCCCGCGCTGCATTTGCATAAGAAATGATAATTTGATCTAAATCTCTGACACTGGGTGTAAGCCGGGTAACAGTTCATTAGAGTATCTGTGTTTGCATTTTACAGCCTATTAATCTCCAAACTGAGGATGTGCCTGTCTCTTACCTCCACGATGCCGTGACTGATGGTGCCGTACTGCCTCTTCCTCAAAAGCACCAGGCTGATCACAATCACAGTTGCTATGGCCACTGCGATCACCAGCAAGCCAATCAGTGCGCTGCTCCCAAAGCTGAAGTCCTCTCCCAGGGGGCGGTAGGACTCCTAACAGGTGGAACGGGCGAGTGTGTGAGACAGATAGAGAGAGGCAGTGAGGAGACGAGACATGCAAACACACCTGACCACAGCAGGGTTATTAAAAAAAAACAAAAAAAAAACAGACACAAGACAACAGTTCAGATTGTAGTTAAAGGCACCCAATGTAGTTTTCCTTGCAAACCTACTTGTTTACATTTGAAATTTCTCATGTCCTCGAGGCCCAATAAACATGAATGCATTTTCCCACCTTAAAAGACATTTGCAAAGATTTATGTTGAAATTTACCGAAAGTTTGCATTGGTAAGTGTATGGCTGCTAGAAAAACATGATGCAAACAATTTGGAAACCCACTCTTCCTGCTGTGCACTGCACCATCACCAATGCTCTCAAACTACACTGGGTACCTTTAAATCTTACACTGTATTGCTCTTCCTTTCATTATAAGGTACACTGAACACTTAGGCCTGTTACATACTCTATGCAAGGTATGCATGTGTGAATGCAGAGTGCGACGCAACTTCCTGTTTCACAAAATGTGCAGCTGAAAATTTTTTAATGTGATGCGCTTTGCTAAATGAAAATTGCTGGTAAAGAGCAACTACCACCGAAGAAGAATGCCATTTTGTTTGTTCCTGGGTTAATAAATGGCAATGGTGGCAGATTTTTAAGAGAATCTGTTTTTTTACTAATGTTCTTTTGCAAGCCGTTTCTGGCAACCTAGCATGTAAACACAGATTCCTCCACGGTAGCCCCTTTTAACCCCACCCCCCCCTCCTCACTGGACCTACTGAAGCCGATCTATGTGCACGTACTAACAGCTTGTGTAGGTCAAGAGCTTGTGTTTGTGTATGCATGACTTGCTCAGCGTATGTCACAGGCCATACAGTAGTTCCCTTGTTCAGCTAATTTGCGATTTTCACTTCTCTGCAAATGTTTTGCTCAGTTTTCCTGGTGTTGCTATATGAAAACACTAAGTCAAACCCCCCTCCAGCGACCTCACCAACAACGTGAGCACTCTTTAAACATGTTAATTCAAAAGGGAACCACTCATTTAAGGGGTAAAGAGGGAGTAACAACTGATGTGTGACAGCTGAAAGAAGCACAGATGTGCCTCCCCTCCCTAGATCCTCCTGCTACACTGATAAACCTCATTTTATTTCAAGTGGGCCAAGCGAGGGAAATAAAAAAAAAAGTAATAATAAAAAAATTCTGCTTTGGAGATTAACCCTCCTCAAAGGAGCCCCGAAACGTGATGATGAAGTTACTGGAGGAGAACTTTAATGTTGAGTGTTACCCAAACACAATATGTTGAAATTACTCTGTTTCACTCTAAATTTTATTTTACAGTATCATAGTGAGTCAGGGAAGTTCCCTTTTGGCAGAGAGGATGTGTAAAATATGAGTGACTAAAACTGAGAGTGACCAGTGTGTACGCATGCATGAAAGGTGCCTTCATGGAAGACTGTGTAAGATCTCGGCCTATTCATGTATATGCACGACCACAAGTCACCTACACTATCTTCACAATGTAATCTGGCACATATGACGCAGACTAATCATATGTAAACAGCCACCGGGCAGCTCTTTTCTGCTCATTGTCACACACATGAACCGAGCGCACTCGGTTTGTGTGGATTCACATTCATCGTATGAACTGGGATTTCCATGTGTACATTCAAATACATTCACATAACAAACATGCATCCATGCAGAAATAACCAAAACATAGTCGGCTGAACAGAAAACTTCAGATTACAAGAGGTGGGATCTGCTCGGGGTTCTGCTCCAACGCTGTGTGTGTCTTTTCACAGTTATCAACTGCAGAACTGGTATCTTTGCGGTTTTGCACACTCCCACACTCCCTCCTTTCATCTTATCCCCGCTACTGATGACTACAGTTCCCGCAGAGAGCCCTGTGGAGGGCGCCGCTGTACTCACCAGCTCATCATCATGCATAACGCTGACTCTCTCTGCACTGTAAATCACTTCTTTAACATCCAGAGACTCATCAATCACCTGTCAACACAGACAGGGGAGCCCAGGTTACACTCACTGCAATGTGTGTGTGTATGTGTGTGACCGTGTTTGTGTATGTGTGTGTGTGTGAGACAAAGCCAGACAGATAGAAAGAGAGGGAGAGAGAGAGAGAGAGAGAGGCACGCTGAGAGATAGTTGGAATGTGCAGCGGAGTAAACTGGAAGGATTATCTGTATTTGGGCGATGATACACTTAGAGCTTTCTCGTACAAACT
>OMLF01027563.1:8305-33674 GCA_900302615.1 Holocentrus rufus
TGAAGAATCTTTTCACCGCATCACTCCAAGATTAGGGGAGGCAAATTATATGCTATGATTGATTGCACTCCCAAATCAAATCATTTGGCAGAACTGCTGGTTTTGCCTCAAAAGTGCCTTTTTGGGGGATTTCCTCTCTCTCATAAACTGGGGGGGGAAACCTGGTGCTCAAAAATCTTCACTAGCCATCTTTTCCTAAGTGGTGTAGTTAGCACTCTGATAGGTCAGGTGCGCAGGCCCATAATTTGGGTGAAAGACAATGGACTAATTCTAAAGTTTATAGATGCTTGTAAAATTAAATTAAAAGAGAAGCATGGCACATACATTTTAAGAATTATGTTTGGTATGCTAAGTATGCATTACAAAGAGCTTTGTGTTTTTGTGGTTGAAGAGGGGATTTCGGGTGGTATGTCAGGTAAGCTTTATATGCACTGAGAGCTTTGTGCCTCTAGGTTTTGGAGGAGCTTTTGTCACAGACGAAGCACAGAAATGGATTGCCTTAACTCCTACAGCAGTACCCTGTTTTAGGAATACACATTGTTTACAGCATGGTTCAACAGTGCGTGAAGTCACCTCAGAAGGGAGAATATTTGCAGCTGCACTTGAGATCAATGAGAAGACTTATCAGGACTTAGAAAAATCACGGAAGAAGTTCATTTTTAAAAACATTCGCTTTAGGGGGGAAAATCTGCTTTCAGGGCTCAGATGTAGAATAGGTTGTTGAATTTTAAAGTGGACCTTAGAATACTGGTGCAGATCAGACCATGACCCATGTAGTGTACAGTAAGAGTCTGACTGAGATGGGCCAGGGTGCTACCCCTTTAGAGGACTGCACTTTTAGGTTCTCTGCTTATGTATGAGCATCTTCACTGAAGCACTTGATGGCTTTATAATTTAGTTTGTTTTTTTTTTTCTTTTTCTGTGATTGTTCTACTGCACTGAGAAATTGCGTAATACAATAATTGAGCATCCAATTTGCAACACCGTGTTATTTTAAATGGAGCTGGCCTACAGAATCCCACTGTGTTGGACTGGACCTGTGGTCTACACTCAAGTTTGCTGCAGTGTGTGACGAAGTGTGTCACAAGCTGAGAATTAAATATCGATTTAGTTCAGTTCAGTCTTTTGTGGTTTTGCACTCAGTGTTTGAGGCTGAGACTTTAACAAATTTGCATAATGGGAAGTGAATAATTAACAAAATTATTTGAGGTCTATTCAGTTATTTAATATAACTTGTGATTATCTATTTAGTGTTGTTTGTTACAGCCTTGGTGTATTTAGTCAGCTATATCCCAAATCTTATCCAGCATATTCCTCAAGTCCATAAAATGTTACCTCCTGCTTCTTTATAGCACCCAAATACCTTATTGCTACAGTATGGTGAGTTAGCTGATAATGTTAATGTTGGGAACGTGAATGAGACCAAATTCAGTATTCTAACTTGTTATTGTGGGTTTGCTGCTTCATTGTTTATCTTTATTTCCTTTAATTGCTGGCAAAAAAAACGTACTTGAAACCTTTTGAGAAAAAAATCTAAAAATGCACTTGGTTTGATAAGTAGAGAAATGTGTGTGAATGGAATATAGCATGTGTGCTTGTAATTTTCTGCTTTCATCTGAATTGTGAATTATTTTTGAAATGTGAAGTAATTTCAAGAAGTGAAAATGAGGCATGGGTTTTTGTTCTCTTGTGTGGACTTTTAATGTTCTACAATATTTTGTGAATGATGTAACATGACAGAACACTTTACCTCAAAGTTCAAGATGTACAACTGCCTCATTATTTCAAAAAGTCATGTTGCTTTCCAAGATGTAATTGCAGTTACAAATGCGTGCCCCTCGATATTCTAGAAACTTTTTACTGTCAATAAAGTCAAGTTTATTGTAAAACTGATTTTCTTTAGTTTAACCATGATGACATCCAAGTCTTCGTGTGCTTATCTCTCCTTCAGAATATATTAGGAGTCACAAGTTTACGATTCTTCTCTAGTGCAGATGTGAGTTGTTAAATCCATTTGATCCCTTTTTTCATATATTAAGGAGGTATCAATGTATAGTATATTCAGTAGAAAATACTTTGTTGCTGTAGAAACTTTGTTTAATCATAATTCCCTATGATCAACTGCAGTAAGCCATTTTGGTCAGAATACAAAGGCGATGCAGAATTGACATTTCTCACACTTTTATTTCACAATAACATAATTTAAAAATTGCACATCACATAGGCTTTGGAGGGGCTCGGGGGGCACCACCCTATAATGAAAAAAAAAAAAAAAAGAACTGATTAGAAAGCGTTCCTTTACTTGTGATCATCACTACCGAGACACTATAAAAAATTCAAATTTAAAAAGAATCATGTCAGTAGAAATACTGAAAGCAATTTCAGTTCAATCCTTGCAATCTTTGTTTATTTCTTCTGCTGTTCACGATTATTTGTAATTTATTCTGTCCTCCAATCAAACGTATTTTGGGATACTACATGACCCACTTAGTCAGAATCTGGGACGCTGCCTCTAACCTGTATGGTAAATTTGGTCAACAACCCCGAGAGTCTGAGTTTTTAGGGTCTGACACGAGAAAATGGGGAGTATGTGGTACAAATTTTACCACCTTGTCACATAAATTCACTGGCTGATGAGAACAAGACCCCGTAATGGCAACTGCTTTTCAGTTATTCCAATATTATTTAACGTGATTAAACAAAAATTGCATGCTGGTTCTGTGCTCAATATTACTGCTGTTAATAATAATAATAATAATAATAATAATAATAATAATAATAATTTATCGACTAGTTCCCAAATTTAATTTAGCATTCATGCAAAACACATGATGCAAGAGTGTGCAAAGTGATTTCAATGATATCTATATATAATATACTAATGATGCCACAGTAGGTTTTATCAGTAAGAAGTAACATGAAGATCATGCACAAAATTGGAATTTATTAAACAGTTATCTCTAAGGCTGGCTTTACGCAGTGCAACTTTCATGCATTTACTTGCAGGCAGCACGAGAAACTTTTACTGTTGCTGTGTCAGCAAACCCATACAGAATATTCCAAATAATGATGCAATCTGATTTCATGATATTCAACGGATGGTTCTCATATGGAATTCCAAAACAACAACTAATTTGCACAGAACTGAAGTTGCATTTCAGTTGCACCATGCGCAACCAGTTCAACATGTCTAAGTTATATTTAATTTTTTGTACTGTCAATCTTGCATATTAAGTACTTGACTGGCACCCAGGCTGTTCTGTCAAGGACCAGGTTTGAAATAATAAAATCTCCAGAATGGCAGCGGTTAACGTAGCATGTTTCATATTCACTCGTGCCTTGCCTTTGGCCTTACATGATAAGATGTCATGTCCCGTAGTGATGAGTTTAGTATTTTTCAGTTATTTTCAACAAAACAAAAACAAGAAACAAAACAAACAAAAATAGGACAGTTCAACCGCTGACGACCAACTGTGGGATTTGAACATGTATTCATGTGGTATGTGCAGCTTTTATAGTTCTGAGGAAACAATGTGTTACAGTTCTGAGGAAACAATCTCTTTGTAGTTCTTACGGGCGTATGCTGACTTTAGTTGTGAATTCGCACAACTGTGTAGTAATCCCACATTAAATACAGCCTATCTTCAAAAGTGAGCAGATTTATTCTAGCAAAAAACATATGCTACAGGTGTTAAAATCTTTTGGGGTACTTTAAAAGAACATTAGCTCCTCCGGGCAGATGCACAAATGTATTTTTGCTCATAAATCTGTAAAATAAACTTGAAACTGTTGAGAAGTGGGTTTTTATTTTAAATTCTCATAAGTCTATTAATGTAGACCACTAAAGGAGAAATGCAACACAACTGGACCTGGCTCTACAATGTAAGTGTGTTTTAGTTTTTCAGTCTTTTTCAAGTTGCACTATGGCAGATCTATCTGTCAGGCCTGTCACTCATTTCAAATTGGAGCTGGTTGATAAGGACATATTCAAATATCACCATATCTTTTAATATCTCAAAATATCGATGAGAATTCGTGCTTAGAGCAGGTAGAGGCAAATAATAGCACAGCTACAACAGTCTAATAAGTTAAGAAAATTACACTTGTTTACAGTATTACATTATGATATCCAAAATTCCAGACAAATACTGGATCCATAAAATTTTACTTACACTGGGCCTGAAGCGGGGTGGTGGCGTCCGGTCTTTCCTGGCCTCTGTGGAGCGATTCCTGACCACTTTGCTGTGGATGGCACAGCTCACACAGTAGTGTAGCTTCACATACAGCTTGGGAAGCACGTAAGCTGGGAGAGAGAAGAAAGATAAGGTCATTCAATGCTGCTGTGTTAAAAATCCATCACCAACTCGTCTGTGATTCTGGCCGCATCTGCCAAGGACTGACAGCATCAACTCACAGTCGAACACGCTGGCCTCTGTGATGTCCCTGACAGCAGCAGCCTCCACTATGTTCCTGATGACAAACTTCTTGATGGCCTTGTCTTTGGGCACGCAGCGGGCACAGTTGGTGCAGCGGATGGGCTGGACGTGCCCACGTCCCTTCTTGGCACGGCCGTTGTTCCTTCTCTTCTTGGTCTGGAGGTTAGATTGAGGTTTAGGTAGTAGGTATGAGGGAAACATCAGTAAGTATGATTATCAAAGTAGTTCGGGGATCCCTAGGGGTCCTAGAGCTGCTTCCAGGGAGTCCCCAGCATACTGAGGTATGAGTTAATTCTCCTATAATTCACTAGAATTTGTTAAAATACAAAAATTGTATGAGTAGTTGTTTTTACATTATATTTTAATTTCACCACTTTTAATCCATTTGTCAGTGTTCAAGTGGCATATAAAAACACTTAACACAATCCAAAACATTCACTGCGCACAACACTGTAAAAATGTCAGACTGATGTAATGTGTCAACAAGCGGGGGTTAAAATAGGTTAAATAGCCTGATGCTTCATGACTGTAAAAAATGAAGTGTAAAACAGCCATCGCTGTTTCTTGCGTCAGCGGAGTAATTTGCCAAATATTGTCGGGACTTTGGACGAGGAACAAAACAATAACTATCTACTTTATAGATCTTGTGTCCGCACACACGCCTGGCCGAGATCTGCACTCTACTGATCTAGTTTTATGCTCTAGCGTCTTTGACATTCTCGAGAAGTCTCCTCCCTTTCCTCCTCCTTCAGACACTGAATCCAAAGCTGTCTCTGAGCTCCTCTGAGATGGAAATCTGAAAAATCCCACCCCTTCTCGAGTCTTTACCCAGCAGCTCCATACACAACAAGACGTAACCATGTCAGCTGTTGTTATTTCGCCCCGTCTACTCCGTGCCATTTAAATTGTGTGAACGTGACACAGCGGTTCTCTACATGGAATTTATGAAAATAAAGTATCATGTAGGTATAATAGATCGGTCCATAGAATGAAATAAAATCACATCAAATGGGAGTCTGCGGCTTAATCACAGTCAATCTGGGGGTCCGTGGCATGAAAAAAGTTGACCGTATGCTCAGCTGACTGTCAGTCAGCACTGCGGCTGCTGCCCGGTGTCTGATGTCCGTTTTAACAGCAATCCAGAAAGGCAAGGGAAACTAGACGGAGGGAAACTAGACTAGGGCTCAGTCAACCCCAAACAAATGTAGCGATAATATGTGCGAATGAACAATACTGAAGGCAGCCATAACAATATGTATAAATAAACTTAAAGCGGCAGCACATTCTCTCTCATAGATCTGAAGCCCCATCTCACCCTGAGAGACACTCACCATCGTGCAGAGGAGGGCTGCAAAGAGGAAGAACAGGAAGTGCTGCTGAGGACTTGCTGCTGCTGCTGCCGTCGCCGCTGCTGCTTTTTCTTCTTCTTCCGTGTTGTTTCTTTCACTGGGTTGCAAACAAACCTTCAAGGTGGACACTGCCATCTACTGGACTGTCTCTATAGCATCACTGTCTAAATCTGTTTACAGGTGTGCACAAACTGACCTCAATAACCTCTCACATCCCATTTCTTAGTCCCTCACCTAGATGTTTACTACACTGCTTTTTGAAACAACAAAATATTGCTTCTTGCCCAAATGTTTTGGGCCACCTCAACATGTCCAGTATGTCACGTCCTTAATACTGCTTATTCACACATGGTTCCATTTCTTTATTATAGTATGTCTAATTACTTTTGGATATGACTGCATGCAAGACCTCGGAATAGATAGTTTTACACTTGAGTAATTAGTTTGTAATATGACCGCTGATCCACTAGATGGCAGCGTTTTACCATTTTGATGCCAGCGTTGTCCCTCGACTTGCTGAGCTCAAATGAGAATTTGGGCTGTCAAACTGAGTGACTTGTACTCAGGGACAGGTAGTCCACGCAGCTACATACTAATATATCCGTAACCCTACTTGCTACAGCTACGTACACTCTACGCCACTGAGGGGCATGCAGATGAAAGAGGTAGGCCTACCTTTAACCTAGAGACGCTAGAAAATAGTAGTGAAAGTACAGCAGCATGAGTGGCTGCAGTGTAAGGACAACAAAGGTGGCTGAGGGAATAATTTGGCGTGAAAGTGCAGACATCCTAAAACAAGCCCAACAAAGTGAGCCTGGAAATGATTCATTTTGAAAGAGCTGACAGCCAGATGTTTACATGGAGATGTGAACAAAGGCAATAAACCGAAACCGGAAATACAGATGTCTGTGCGTTGACCAGCAAACGTGCAGGTTACTGCACGATACCGACAATCAATGCAATGCTCAATTTTACTGGCACATTTAAGTATCAACACCAGCGAAATTAATTGCGACAACAAGTACAAGTACCTCATAGACCTTTTCACAGCAGCCATTTTGACATGAAATAGCAGGTAAACACAGGTGTTACTAATGATATTATTGAAGGTTCTGTTCCATTTAGGTCTAACAGAGCCGGGGTCCCGGTTTTGTTCATGCTGGCTCACTGGAAAGACTCTGCTACACTTAAACAGAACTGAACCTTAATTAATGTCATTAGTAACACCTGTGTTTACCCTACTGTATCATGTCAAAATGACCGCTGTGAAAAAGGTCTATTGCTGTTTACAAATAGAAAAGGCAAGAGCAAAATGCACATCACATATTTCTCATTCATTAATTTCCTTTTCAGGATATCCCAGCATGCACTGGGCAGGAGACACCCTGGACAGGTTACTCATCCATTGCAGAGTTAACACAGGTAGCCAGTCATGCACATTCATATCTATGGGCAATCCAGTCTTCCATCCACCTGACTTGCATATTATTGGTATATGGGAGAAAATGAGCCATTGAAGAAAATCCACAGGAACGCAGACGAACAACAAGCAAACTCCTCACAGACAGGGTCTGGGTATCAAGCCCAGGCCTTTCTTGCTGTGAGGTGACAGCGCTAACCACTAAGCCGCCATGCTGCCCCATATCCGTCTTCCAAAATCAATCAAGCTATAATCAAACAAACCTGTTTACATCTCAGAGACATTTTCTGCTAGACAAATGTTTAGCTAGCAGCCTATCAAAATTGGACAGATTATTCTATTAAACTAACTCCTAACACACCCGTTTGTCTTTCAGATGACTTACTTAAAACTCCTGCCAGAAAACTCTAGAACTGGCAGTCGAGGAAAAACAAGTATGTCTCCTAACATTACGCTTGTCCTCCAGAGAGGTCGCTCACTGCAGCTGTACACTATATACACTATGCATGTGGTATTAATATAATGCATTTACTGGGCAAAACAAGTGTCAAAGTCTTTGCACTTATACAAAGACTGCATTTCTTCAGCAGCCAAGTTTTAGGTAAGGATGCGTTCAGGTGCTCTCAGTTTTCTGTGTCCCAGCACATTTAAGACAGTGCTGAGGGCTCAACAGCCATTCAGGATTTGTTGAAAGTTTGACTTGTAGAGTCTCAGAGGATAACATTTACACAGTAACTCTGATGATTTAACTTTGGCACTTTGGACATTGTCCATGTCAACAACATGCAGCTTTTAATGTCACTAAATTAGACACATTTGTACATAAAATCACAGCACTTACTGCTGCTGCAGTGTCGTTCCTCTAGCCCGCTCCTCCTGTGTATCACTCTCACAAAATACTCATTTAGGGGCCAGGAGGAGTTTTTTAGGGTGCAAAACGTATTGAAAGACTGCTGGCACAGTTTGTAGGAGAGCTCTGGTTCTGGAAGCGATTAGCCTTCAAAGGTTGGGTGAGTATATTGCAGAGAGACAAGGGTGGGCGGGAGCAGTGTCGTATGTGTGTGTGTGTCAGAGAGAGAGAGAGAGAGAGAAAGAGAGAGAAAGTGAGAGACAGAGAGAGACAGAGAGAACGACAGAGAGAGAGAGAGAGATTAGGGAGTTTCTGTTATGCAAGCAGTTCTCAGTATGCATGCAGATTGGAAGATGTGTGGCTCCTGTGGTTGGCTGTCCCCTGTGTCACTGCCTTTAAAAAACAGTTGCCAAGAGAAATGTCTTCTTTACAGGCTTTGGCTGCCAGATGCTGGGGATAATGGACGGGACTGGAGAAGGGCTGGAAGATGTAGAGGTGCATGCAGTCAGCCACACACACACACCAATGCAGACATGCATGCATGGACACACACTAGCACACACTCACACGCACACACTCATACACTGGGCAGGGATCCCCAATACTGAAGTAAGGCGTGAATAATTCATCTCCAAGTCACTGCTGTACAACTGCCACACACACACTGTGACACACACTTTTGGGAAGTATTAGTCCTGCTAAGCCATGTCACACTAAGTTGCAACGAATGAACATAATGTTAGTAATAAAAGCTTCGGGATGCTTACACATTCCAGTGGTGCCACATTTAGAGGATATGTAGGCATGTGTAGGATGTGTGTGTCGGGGGGGAATAGGTGTGTGTGTATGTGCAGTTGTGGGCCGACACACCGCATGCCAGCGTGTGAGTGTGAACGTGGGTAGCAGAGTGCGTCTGCAAGCAGGGGAGCGAGTGACACAGGAATGTGTCATAGTTCCTGCAAGCCACTCAGCTCCTAAAATGCAGCAAATAAACATTCCTCTGTTGCTGTGTCAGTGCTGAGCCCTTGCCCACTGTCGCTGTAAAAACACAGCTTGTAATTAAAACCAAAAAACTGAGCACTTTCTCTCTTTGTCTCCAGCAGCAGTATTTACTAGATTAGAGATAATGGCCCTGCTCCTTCACAGTTTTTTTTTTCTGTTTATTTACTCAAGTATAGGATGTTCTGATCCTGCTGATGTCAAGTTGAGCAGACAGCAAATCAAAATCATCTTCGTTGCTCAAGTGCATTACAGGAACAATTTGACTTGCTGTGGTTCATACATATTTCACAGCAGTTGATAATAGACATGATGCAAGGACATAACGTTTCTCACCTCAAGTGCACGAAACAAACGCTGCAATACGTTTGTTAAGAAAGTAGCATGCTCCAGACAGTTTCCTATCAATAAAGTTTGATTGCGGGGAGTGTTAAAATTCAACACGGCTAGACGAATGCTCCTGTAATTCATCATCATCAAGTCTGTTTCTTCACTCCTGATGATTACATAAATGCAGGCTTCATCCTCGCTGACAAGTGAAATGATGCACGGCCTTGTGTTGTGTCACACGGATTCCACCACAGAATGTGTTCATATTTCATGTGGGACTTAGGTTTGAAACGTCGCTGTGCTGTACCCATACATTGTCAGATGTCTGTAAACATATTCTACTGTTGGTTATCCTTCGCCTAAATCTCTCCCTGTCATTACAGCTCTGTTTACAGGAGGCCTGACAGTGTTTGCTATCAGATCATCTCCTCTGGAATACACAGCGGTTTACAGTCATGGTCTGACTCACATTTTTCCACCTACAGCACTTAATCCCCAATGGAACCAATTTTGATATATCACTATATCTGCGTTATGCTGTTTGTTCATGCTCATTAGGCAAGCCATTTACTCATTTTTGAGTGAGGTACAAATGCTACTTGAAGCCGTCCACCCACTGTTTCCAGCTGAGTGAGAACCACTCATAGGCTGCAGTGTGAGAGGAGATGGGATAGAGATGGCTTGTCGGCGATGAGGACTTTATCTCCGCAGTCAAGTGGTTGAGGAGATTATTTAGTATGAATAAAAACGGGCCAACAGGGAACAGGCCGTCATGCCAAAGACATAATCAAGAGGTCATCGTGTCTATGTGTGGGGGGTCGGCAACACAGCATAAATTATCCCAACATTCCCCGTGTTCCGTGTACATGCAGACAGGCACGCGCTTGTGCAAATTTAGTCATGCTTGTGTGCAAAATGCTGCTATTCACAACATGCGATAAGCACCGGCTTATCGCAAACACACACACATGCACGCACACAGCGACACCGCAAAGTTTTATCCCTCCCACCTTAACTGCAGTGCTCGCTCTCCATCCTGCTCCACAGGGGCACTGAGCCTGACCACAGACATCATACTGATTGCTCACAGTGGTCGAGTGGTCTGTCCGCATTCCCACCCTGATTCACTATGCACAGCAACAACGGGAAACAGCGGTTTTCGAGTGTCTGGAGGTTTGCGGGTAGCAGTGAGTGTCCACGGTGTCTCCTAAATCTGTCCTCGTATCATCCCTTCATACCCCGAGCCCGTCCCAGCATGGGAACTGTCGACTTCAGGCTCAGACTGATGTGTGTGGAATGTTTAAGAATGAAGAGACTTGGAGAGAGAGCGAGAAAGTATGCGTGTGTGTGTGTTTTCTGTAAGATGAGTGCAACCTTCCCTTCTTCTCCTGTGTGACACGCTGTGGCAGTGCCGGTAGATGATGAAGTGATGGAGATGTTAGGAGGCCGTGGCCATTGTGATGCTGGGTGGCTGTTACTCTGGAACTGCCATCTGCCGAAAAGGTCAGTTGCTAGGGGACGATTCTCCAGAACTGTGTCTGCCTCCCAGCTGCCATCCTCACACCCACACACAAACTCACACACACACACACACACTCAGGCTTGAATATGCTCACAAACACACTCTTTCTTTTCATTGTTTCCCAATAATCTGAATTGGTTTTGAATCAAGCTGACCTCTTGGAGTAACTTTTATTAATTATCTGAAATAGTTTCCCTCAACTTTAGGTGATGTTTAGTTGATTATAATCTCGCATGTAATATGTGTGTGATGAAGTAATAATTATATACCTTATTACATAATAGCCGTGTGGTTACTTAATGACACCGCACAAATGCTTTTGATTATTACACAAGGAGTGTAAGGCTGTTCCTGTCATAACAATGTCCTAATTAATTGCATCTTGGCCCACAAATGAATTCTGGGATTACAGTGAAATGTTGGTACAGCACAGCAATCATAGCAGTATTGTGCACCAGATCCAAGCCACCCCACATTGTCCATCATAACCACTCTGAGCAGCCTATCATTCAGTGCGGTGACCCAAACCCAATTTTAAATTCTTTATCATACACCCTTCAAATTAAGCCAGCTCCACCCAACGGGCAAACATTTTTCCACAATTTGGCAGGAATTTTAATAGGAAGCTGCTGTGCCTTCATTATGGTATATCATCTTCTCTGCATGTAAAAAAAAAAAAAACACACTCTGGTGATTGACCTGATTGCTGCATTATCATAGGGAGCACAACTTGGGCCAGTTTCCGTGCTGGAGGTTAAACCATGAACACCCTTTAAATAGTGGCATTCTGTCACTTTCTGGCCCAATACAGGCAGTGCAGTTTGGTTTCTTATTATCCAGTTACTTAATTAGCAAAATTATACATTTAACTTTATATGACCCTTTGTCCCAGTGTTGTTGGTTAAGCTGGAGTTAAGAGTCCTATAAAAACAGCACCACATGATGCTTCAATTAAGTGTTTTTTTGTAGATAAAATGGGAAATAGATTAATTCTGTAAGGAAACTGATCATGTAACAATTAGTATATGTCAAGGAGTCAAGGCATGGATTGGAATGACAGTGAGATGTGGACGAGCACTCACTTCCATTTAGACGTTAAATGAAATGACAGAATAAATACAGCGGTATAGATGTTCTGCTAACAATATGAAATATACTGCGGTCATGTTTAAGCCAGGACAGGATGTTTCTTTGCCAATGTGTTATTATCTTGATATACTGATGATACAGAAACGTACAGGATTCAAACCAAAAATGAGACCCTTCTCAGCCTGACGCTCCCCTCCCTGTCATTCCCTCTCTGTCTCTGCCCCCCCTCTCCCTCTCATTTCTCTCTCCCTCTTTCCATCCTCACCTCCAGCCTGCCCGTCTTCTCTCCGCTGGCTTTTGGAGAGATAGCGATTTTTTTGCGGAGAAGAGCTGTTGTTTTTGTTTGTGCCTTTCTCACCACGGCTGCCTGCTCGCCGCCTGGCAGCCCCGTGTGTCAAAGGTGGCTGCAGCAGAACAGACTGTGGGAACAGCCGGTTGGCCTCCCCTGGTCCCCTGCTCCCCGACCAGAGGGGCAGCCATCAATCCAGCACTCCCCCTCGCCCCTGCACGCACACACACACACACACACACACACATACACACTGACACACAAACACACAAATGCTCAACCAAACACACACTCACACAAAAAGCCTACAATGCTCACACCCTCTCCCAATAATCCGCGGAAGCAATTTCATCTCGACTCGGGTGGCGGCCCATTGTCGCCAGCCCCTTCAATCTTTCCTTATTAACTCTCGCTTTGTCCCGCATCCGAGCTCCTGGACTCATCTCTCCTACATTCCGATCGGTGCTGCTCCCAGCACTCCCAGGCAACCTCCATTCGCTAATCCCACTATGCAACCCCCCCCTCCACACACCCCATCCCAAGGAACTCTTTCTGCGTTTCTTTCTTTTTTTTTTTTTTTTCCAACCTGCCGATCACCTACTTACAGAGTAAGGTAGGGGCATTAACTCCATGGGTTTTCTGAAGGCAGAGTGTGAAGGCGGGGTGGGCGAGGGAGGAGGGGGCCACAAAGTGACTCCAGCCCAGACAATTAGAACAATGAGCCGGGCCTGTAGGGGGCTAACTCGCTGCGTCACGCCTGGACGGTGGGGTATTTTGTCAGTTTAATGAATTGTCCGTCAGGCCAGGGCCACATCGCAGGCTGCGCAGGGAGAGGCCAGCAGGGACTCAGACACTAAGTCGGTATTTATTACACTGCCTTTGTCACTAATTGAGCTAATTATCACTGACTCCTCAGCACTCCCACAAAGACAGCACCCCCTCCACTCGCTCTCTCCACCGACTCTCCCACCTCACTCTCACGCCTGGGATTTGAACTCTGCCTTCCCTCTTTCTCTTCTCCCTCTCTTTTTTCTCCACTTTCTTTCTCTCTTTGTTTCTCTTTCTCTTTATTTCTTCCTCGTTTTTTTTTTCTCTTGATCATCTCCCTCAGGGCAGGTTCGCATTAAAATTGCACATGCTTTGGCTTCCTTTCCCAGCTCCTATCTTTTTTTCTTTGTTAGTCATGTAAGTTACATCATCAGATGGCAGTACAGGACAAAACATGTTTTTTTTTAAATAATCAGATGTGTTGCGCCATCATTAAACTTTTCCCTCCATCATTTTTCTGTTTTGGAAGGCCATCCTTCCTCCCTTTATCATAATTTGCAGCATTTTTATTCAGTTTGCCCTTATCCTCTTCATCTCCCCAAGTCTATACTTATTATAAGAGATTTACACTCTCTTATTTCTCTAATATGCTGACCACTCTCAGCCCAGCTTTTTGCCCTCGGTTCATCCCGCAGCAAACCTTTGTGACCCCACACTCTTGCCCTGCAGAAGATCATAATTCGGAAAATCTCGACCCATTGTCCTCGCAGCTACAGTATGTCAGCCTCTCCGTCCCTCCAGCTTCACCTATATTGCTCCGATGCCGGGACCTTTGGGCTGCTGGGTGTGTGTTGGCTCTATCTGGCTGACCCCAGCTGCCCCTGTGCTGTGCTGCGGTGGGAGAAAGTGCAGGGAGCCTTCCAAACTCCTGTGGTCGGGCCAGGATGCCAGGGGATGGGGAAGACTCTAGGCTTTCATTATTTTTCATATTATTTCTTTATTTCTTTCCGACATTAAGTAAACGAAGCAAAACATTAAATGCAGTAAAATCCTATACTGTATGAAATAAGCTATGCGGCGGGATAAGCAGGGGCCGTCTCTGTGGTTGGGAGAGGGGAGCGAGGATGCAGGGATGTTTTGTGAGTTAGGCTGAGCTGGAGAAAGAGACTACTTTGGCGGTGGTAATAGGATTAGGCGGAGGACACCCAGGGACAGGCTTATACGCTCACTTGGTTGGTTGTCAAAACTATCTCAAACACAGAGGCTATGACCAACATAATAGCATCTTTTGACTGATTCAGAAGTCCAACTTAATTGAAAATATAGACTTTATTGTTCTATTGTACAATACAAAACAAACTCAGAGCTAAACTTTTTGATGAAATCTAAAAATGTGTTCTCTCACTTCTCTCTATAACAGTATAAAAATCCTCAGAAATAAATATTTCGTATTTACACTAATGAAAACAAAAAAAAGGTAATATTCAGTGCATGACCAAACAAACAAAGTGTTTTTTTTTGTTTTTTTTTTACAGGAAACAAGCAAAGAAGTAACAACGTTCTGTTTCTAGACTCGGTTCTGCTCTTAACAATTTAGTGTAAACTACATTACACTAAAATAGAATAGGCATGAAATGAAAAATATCTCCTGACTCGACACTATTGATAGCATATTCTCCATCCATTAACAGGTGCATAAATCATTCAGTGGAATTGCAAATAATGCCATTATAAATATATTCATATATTTATTATTTACAATATTTTGGTTCTCTTAGCTGATATACAGTATGATTTCCTCTGCACAAGCTATAATTTTTTACAACAAAACGTTTTGTCTTACACATCACTGCTTTTTGCTGCCTGGCTTGAAGTAACGCAGGTCTTTTTGTTTCGTCGTTGTACCTCTAAGAAGAGCAAAGGTTTTCATTTGAAGAGATTTTATGATTCTGCAAGTCTCATATTTGCTAGTCAGGTCTCGTTTTGTTTACACGTTTAGGTTTGACAGCTTGCCTCACTACATCAAGTCATGTCATAATATTCAGTGTGTGTTGGTACTACATTAAAATGACTTCGCCTGGATAAAGGTTTCCTAAGTGAATCCCAGGTTTTGTCTAAATTGTTGTTATCCTTGGACACTGCTGGTTCCAGTCGTGTAACATCAGGACCGTCCTGTGGTTAAGTCACAGGAGTGGTAAATCATGGTCGAGGTGTATTCAACTCCAGAGCGATCTAAACAAAGATGGTAAATGTGGTGAGGAAATCATAAGAGGTTGGGCTGCCTCCAGGACCCTAAGTACACACCAGTTGAGAATGTACAGCCTATCCCGGGAGATAAACTTCACACAGTTTTATTCGAGCGAAGCCAAACTTGAGCAAAAGAAAACAAAACACTGATGTTTAAAATAACTGCCCTCTTGTTAGAGTTCTTCACCAGTTTATGAGAGAACATGTTTGTGGCTCTCTGGCCACAGAAACATCTGTCAAACATTGTGTCCAGTTCCTACCCACAGTGAGGGAAAAGGAGAGTCTAGTAGTACCTGGAAGGTTTACAGCAATCGAATCTCAGCCTCCTAAATTTGTCCTTTTAATTCTACATCTATATTTTTCCTCAGTGGGGTAAACTGTTGAGGAATGAGGATGGTTTCCATTCTACATGGCTGGTTGTCGTATGTGATTACCCTCTTAATACCGTAAAGCACTGAAACTCTCCTAAGCATGGAGCAAGGAGCAAACACACACACTCCCTCTATACCCTGTTCATATAGTTGTGCTTTTCTCCCTAAAATAAAAAGAAACTGATTGAATTTTTGTGCTGGAGAGTTCCCTGTATCAGTTTACCCGCTTGAAAGTTTTCATTGATAGCCTCTGCCTGTCGTCTCAAAACCACTGTGTGCTAATGCCATTCTCAGCCAACTACCTGCTTTGCAGAGAAGTTGATCTTCTCTCCTCACATATACCTAGTTGTCCTCCTGTGATCATAGACACTGGTGTAACGTTTGTGTGCTGGTACAGTTCAGGCAACTGACATGACAGCACCAGTGAAACGTGCAGTGGCATCGTTCAGTCACCCTCTCAGTCCGGGTCTTGTACCCACGTCCACAGCACAGCAGCTCGCATCCGTCCAGGGCCGGAGAAGAGCTGTTGCAGGTTCTTCCAGATGTCCCCAAAGTGCCAGTTTTGCCATTGTAGGAGCAGAAGTTTGGGGATTTCTCAAAGTAGACCAGGTCCCTGCTTGAGGGGGGTTTGTGGGCCGGGTTTTCGGGTTCCAGATGGCGGGGGTCGGCCCGGTGAGAGGCACGGTTGCTGCCCTTGTTAGCGTAAACGACTCTGGATGCACCGTCGAAGCGGTCCTTCAGGAAGTCGCCCACCGCACGGAAGCTGGGCAGGCGCATCCAACAGGTGCGCACAGTGCAGGAGCCGGACATGCCGTGGCACTTGCATTCCTGACGCATCTCTGATGACACTGTCTGGAGAGAGCAGGACCAAGGGCTACTTATGAAAACTGGACTGACGCAAGTTGTATGAGAAAATTCTGACAAAATCTTGGACTATAACAGAGCATCATGACGCTTTCCAAGTAACAATTCCTTACCATTCTCCCTGCCTCGTTGTTGTGCAGGTTGATGAGGTAGCGCAGATCCCGTCCTCTCTCACTGGAGTCCACAAACTCGCGGCTGAACATCCGGCCAAAGTCCACATTGTCACTGCAGCCCCCCCAGTGCCAGTCTGGCCCTCCAGGTCCTCGGCGCCGGTAGTCGCAGGTGCAGGACTCTATGGCCCCCTCTGAGCATGAGCGAGCCACTGCATGGGTCACTCCTGCGCTTGTGATGGCAAATACAAAGGCTGTCTCTCGGCAACCTGAGGAAACAACATAAAAAATTCCCGTTAGAACCTGATCCAGCCTTTTTTGAGCTGGATATGACATTTTTTTTGCCCTGAATGACCATAACTTATTCAAAATTGTAAAACATTTAAAGACAAGGCCTTGCGTGCTAGAGAATGCATGACATCCTGCCCAAAATTATCCAATCGTTCCCTGGTGGGAAAGACAAGAGAGGCTCACCACGGTTGACAATTTTGCCAAATATTGCTGGGCTGTGGGTGGTCGGGCAGTTCCAGCGGCGGTTGCGGAACTGCCACTTGCACTCCTTTATGGCAGTGTGCAGCCCAGCGGCAATGGCATGCAAGATGCCAGGATTCTGCCGAATCAGCCGGCGCTGGCGACGACTCAGTAGGGCCAGGCTTGGATCCAGGACCAACTGCACGTTCTTGGAATTGGTGAGGAGGTTGGAAGAGGAGGCCACATTGACAATGCCCCTGGCACAACATGAGGACAGGGGAAATCAGAGGCAGGGAGCTGGCAGTTCATGCATGTAGCTCTTTCTGTGACCTTCTTTAAAACTGATGTGCTTTGGCATGTCATAAGTGTTATGCATTTAAAATTACAGTTTTCATTCAGTACTACAATAATAAACAGTGACATGTGCTGTTCCAAGAACATGAGGAGACAGTGAGTCGCATTGTGAGTCACAATGTAAGTTTCAGGCTTAACAAAAGTTACATATAACTGCTTTATTTTCACCTAAGGACACTGTTACATTAATTTCACTGAACACCACCTGACCCTCAAACCATCAGCTTTATAATTATTAGAATATGTAACCACCTTCTTTCGCAAAGTATACAGTATCTGCCCTCACATTAGAAAACCTATACTGTATCTTCATGCTCTGGTTGTTCCGTGAACATCCTCCTCCTTTCTTTCCCCTTCATCTTTGCCATGCCATGTGACAAACCAAATGCTAAAAAGGGATGGGCTGCCCACGATCTTGGGGCAGCAGAGTGGATTAGTGGTTAGACATACCGTCACATAACCAAAATATCACAGGTTCGATCCCATCAACTAGCTACATATGTCTCCCTCTTGTCAGAGTATCTCTGAGCAAGACACCAGACCTTCCTGCTCATTTATTGTAAGACTCTGGTAACCAACAGTTAAATACCATAAATGTAAAATGCTTCCTGTCAAAAAAAAAGCTTCAAATATACTTTATTAAATGAATTAATTAATATCTGTATATTAATTCTTCAAATATGAGTGTATATTTGAATATATAGTTGCAGTATCATATTAGAAAGAGTTTGTGGATCTTGGCTGGCACTCAATATTATGAAATCACTCTGGTATGAGGGTTTGTTACACATGGTGTTCATGTGACACCTGTGCTTTTCCAGTTTTATAAATAAAATTTTGAATCCCTGAAATGAGCTTTAATAGGACTTAATTTATTTGGTGGTCCTGTTTCAAACATTTTAAGTTGAGTGATTAAATGCACCATTTACCACCCACTACAAGTACACTATGTTTTTTGCAAATACCGGATAGACAGATAGATGGATGGCGGCTGACATAGTTTGCACTTTATCTGCTGACAGTCTCTTACATATTTCCATGTCGAAAGCATTTTTTTCATTCACGTGTAGTCGAATGGTCGTGTGTCTCCTGTTAACCATTAGCCGGGAAGGCGAGTGAGTCTTGGCCTGTTAGTCAGAAGGCTGACCCAGACAGTTGTGTGGTGAAGGCTTGGGAACGTTAGTAATAATCTCATCTCTGGATGTTTTCTCCATTTCAGCTCTCCCCTCTTTTGCGGTGTCTCTTTCCCATTGTTTTCCTGGCGCTGCCTGTTTTCAGCTGACGTTCTGAACGTTGAAAATCGCACTAACTTTCTGCGCTCAATCTATCAATCAAATGACATCGCAGAAAATGACAAAAACTTTCGTTATCTAGGCATTATGAGCAGTTTATAAATTTTTAGTCTTGCCAGGCTACATGCCCCCTGATGCAAAAGTAAGCAAATCCCGAGCACAACATTTTAGTGTATCTGTTTTTATAGTTTAAAACAAAATATTGGCAAGTAAAAGCAGTTTGAAAATAAAGCTAATTCTATAGACAGCAGAATGTTTAGTATATTAGATGAATACGACCCTGGATACGACCTGGTATGGGATTCCTTTCAGCCATGAAATAAATCCATATTTAATTTATCCCACATTGGACTGAAAAATGTTGTCTGGTGTTCAAACCACACTGTCCAAATGACAGGGAGGAAGAGAGAGGGAGAGGGAGAGAGAGAGTAAATTTGGGCTGCCGCGAATTCAAAGAAGTAAAATTGTTATCATTATGTGCTGAAAAAAATGAAATCATTTAATATTCAGTAATTTCAGAGAAAGCACAATAGTTTAAATCGAACATGCTAAATAGGCCATAGTTGAGCTCAAACGCAGTAATTTGGAAACAACGGTTAAAATTCCTCATAATGGCCTGCGGTTGCTGTTTGTGTCTTTTTTTTTTTTTTTTTTTTTTTTTGAGACGGGGGCGTTCTTAGCAGAAATTGTGAATGGTGCCAAAAATAACACATTATTTCGAGCATGGAGCATGAAATGTGGTAGCCCAGTAATAATGTTCATATGGCAGCACAGGATCTTTCAGCCCATTTAACAGCAAACCAGTGTTAAATTGGAGTTTTGAAACGAGCACGCTGATAATTGAATGAATACATCACGTATTAGGCTAAGTGAACTCACCACCACCGGCCGCTGTTGTTGACGGCCCCTGTGCCTGAGAGTGAAGAGACCAGCAGGATGCAAGCGGCTTTCACGCCTAAAAGTAGCGCCAGGCTCCTCATTGCGTCTTTAATTAAAATATGATGAGAAAAAAAAGTTAAGCTTCAACTTGGATTATTTAGTTGCTGCTGTTACACAATTGCAGTTCCAAATACATGTGACGACTATTCTCTTGAATATCCAAATATTAAAATAATAATATAATAAGTAAATTCCAACAAACAAAAATAAAACTAATCCTAACCCAGTTAAAGACCCAAGAAAACAACAGAATAGGCAAATCTGTGACACTGCCTGTTATTCTATGTCACGGTGCCTTACAGGAGGCTGTTTGTTAAAATTATATTTTATCCTCAACTGATGAATTATCGTCAAATTACCAGGCTGCAAGGTGTACTCACCACACCACATTCCAGTGAGAGGACTTGAAAGGTGAGAGAAGCAGCCAAGCCAAGCAGCCCTAATTGACTAAAATGAATCTTGAGGGGAGACAGGTTGCTAAATGATGTGAAGCGTCCAGGCAGGATGCTACTGCTGCTGTCGTCCTCTTCACTCTGTCTCTCTCAGTGATGCTCTGCACAGCGCATTGAACGCGTGGGACAGTCCCGAAGACTTGATCCCCTCGGTGACTGATAGGCAACACATTCTTCTCTTATTGAGCGCTACGAGGGGAATAAAAAAGGGATTTGCTGCTCTCATCTCCCTCTGTTTTTTTCGGACCCTTTTCAATAGGATTGGAAGGAGGGATAGTTAATGCTCTTCATAGGGCGCACAATGAATAAAGAAAACACAACCGGACAGAAAGGAGAAAGGAAGAGAGTGACAAAAAACAGGGCAATCCACAGTGTTGCGCATTTTACTCGTGGAATCTCACGGTAATCAAAGAATCGATTCCCCGTAGCCTAAATGTGTGTAGTTAAGAGTATTTTCCCACTGGCCGTGCGCTTCCACATCCAGTCTTGCAGAGAAAAAAAAATCCCCTGGAGCAGTGATGTGTTGGTAAAGATGCTGTGGGTGCGCCCAGTTTGGTGCTCCAGTGCTGCTCAAAGCTGGTGTCACGGTGCAGTACAGTTACAGCGGAATATGAGCCATCTAAAACTGCCCTTTTTACCCGGTGGTTGGATTACTCCCTAACCGCGTCTCCTCCTTCTTTCTCCAGCACACTTGTATAGCTGCGCTCTCAAAATGTTTGCACTGACTAAGGACATTTTCTGGGAGAATTTCTTTCCCTTTTACCAGAATTCCTTTATGGCTATGCTGATATTTTGCTTCATTACAACAGTTTAATTTTACATAGCATTTTGAAAAAATACATATAGGCCTTGGCTATTTATTAAGGGTCTCTCTAAATATTTTTTGTCATGCCTAATAAATATTAGCCTGTATCACCAGCAGTTTTGTTCAAGACGCGCGCACGCAGACGCACAATGAAACTATAGCAAAAATGAAGCCCAGGTCTACAGACTATGGGCTAGTTATACAGCCTATACTGCTTGCTTGGCAATTCATTTTTTTTCCCGAAAAGAGAGATGAAATACGGTCTCCAATCAGAACTTTGATGAATGATGAACCAAGAAGGAGGGGGGGCGAATAAGAATAAAACCATTCCAAACATCTGGCCTGCAGACCTCCCTCGACGCACATGTAGTGTAATCACAGCTTGAGCCACTTTGCGGCATCTCCATCTAACCCCAGACTAGGAGTAAATGTCCCCAAAGTTCTTCATATTGGTTCGGGGTGAATGTTTCATTATGTGACATTTATCTGCTAATTTGCATACCCCACATTAGTCACGTCATGGTTGTAGGTTAAATAATCTCTCTCTCTCTCTCTCTCTCTCTCTCTCTCTCTCTCTCTCTCTCTCTCTCTCTCTTTTTTTTCTCCTTTTCCCCCTTAGATGACAGTAAAAGGAAGTGGGCTTTTGTAGAAGGGCTTTAATGACAGCCATCCTACGTTTATACTCCCGCCTTATAAAGGTGCTCAAACGGGTTTCCTGGAGCAGTCATGCGACACCGAGCAGATTAGAGCTTCAATCCGGATAAAGGGGGGCCTTTTATATACAAATCAACTTCAAATCACTTTTTAAGCCACTTAGATATACACGCCAAGGCAGAATGCTAATGCACTTTTCATTGCTGCAGCTTAGGGAATGGAAGGAGATTAGATAAAGAATTGGTGTCACTGAGCGAACCGTGTTTGAGGGGGGTTTTAACTTAATTTTATGAAAGTAGCCTACACGCACCTTTTCTGTTCCAACTGACTATTCTTGTTTAAATACATGAGAATTTGTATTTTTTTCCATTTGTGGGATAATTAATCTATGAGTTGTACCTGTTGATTCAGCGGGTTTGTAGGATTTTTTTGTTGATGCTCAATTTGGATTACCTTAAAATGCAAGTTCAGTATTCTTATTTGTCCCGAGCTGAGCTGTTTCGGCATGACATATTTCCTTGATTTAGCTGAGAAATATTTTGAGGTCTGAGCATCTGGCGCATAATCATTTCTGAGCGAAAAACAACGAAGTTGAATATTTAATTAACATACTGTTTGGTGGTTTTCAGTGGAGCTACATAATTAGATGGCCTTTAAAGTATTAACACTCAGATCAACTAATAGTTATCCCGGCATTAAGACCTTACATAACGCATCACGTGCCCGTTATAATCAAGCTGAACAGCCATTTTCCATGTATAGATATAATTTGGTAAATTAAAAAAATATATGTATAGGCCTATCACTGTCGCTATCTTATGATGTAAACGCTGGATAGCCTAGGTAATTTTTGTTCTGAAATTAAAAACTTGCCAGTCACATAGTGAAGTTGTTTCCAACACAACAATAAAGAACAGCCGCTCTGATTGAGGTGGGAGGAAGGGGGACCAGATGACTAAAACAGTATTGTTGGAGGGTCTGCGAGCCGAGCCGCCTGCCTGCTGCTGCCTCCCTGTCGTACAGTGAAACCAGCAGCTCTCCCCTCCCCCCATCTCTCCTTTAAACTAACTCACTCCTTTATGAACAAAATCTTCTTTGACATTCCACAGTGCATCTTTTAAAACGTTTCCTTCTTTTCGCTCTCCGAAGATGAAAGTGCATACTGTATAAGATGCCTACTTACCAACAGAAGGCAAGGATGAATATATTCATATTTCCATATTAGCTCATATGTTTATGGTGTATTTCAGAATCATAACTTGGACTTGGACGCGCACGGTAAGGAAAGTGTTGCCCGCGCGTAAAAGTTTGGAGATTTGGAGACATTTTACGCTTGGAGAAATAGTCATATTCCCAAATTCTATGATGATCAACTGTTGATCCTTTTTTCATATTGGCTAATATTTTGCAAACAACCGCCTGTAGAGGCATCTCCCCTCCCCTCTTTTTCTCCCCCCTCCCGTTTACTCTCGCCCCCGAGCTCCTCTGTTCCCTGTCTTCACTCTTCGGTCGTTTGGCGGCGCATCGATAATACTCCACTCTTCTTCAATTCTTGTGGATACAGGATTTTAATACCAGTGTTTTAATGTCACGTCGGGAAAGAGGTTTATCAAAATGGAGCTATCACACAAACTCCGTTGGGACAAATTCCTGATTTTGGCAGCAGCACTCATGTCACCTGCATTAACGTAAGTGCACTTGAGAGCGCCAGGAGAGTTGATGTTACATGCTGATTCTGGCTATCGGGCTCGACTACTCAGAGTTGAGGGAAGTTACTGCTAGAGGATTTTCCAAAAAGCTTGCGCAGAGTCAAATAAAGGAAGTAAAACGACCAGCTTTTACTTAAAAATAATGTTACAAATCCTAGACATGTGTTCCATATTTTATCCAGGTTGATTTGATTTAATATTGAAATATTGCCTCATTATTTAAATCATGTTTGGTGATTTATCAGCTTGTAATCAATCTGGAATATGGCAGGAAGAATACAACATGAATCCCATAGTGATAATTTCTTCATGTACACAGGCTGCATGTGGCCATTTCCTTCTTTCCTGCCTGTATTTGGGATTTCTCAGTTGGGTCATCATACAGTTTGGAATTTGATTTTTCCCTGCCTTCTGCCACATCAGTGGAAACACAGTAGTAAATACATGTGCACTTGATAAACACCATTTTATTGCTGAGATTTAACTACTAATCCTTCAGAGTTGAGAGATATTTTATCTTTTTCAAATAATTTTTTTCAATATTTTGGAGATTTCCTTGACTATTTTAAAAATGTCCTCACCGCTGTATACTCCTGTTGACTTGACTAATGAGCCTCTGACCAGCTATAATGACCCCCCCTCCCCACACCCCACCTTCTCTTTTTCTCTCTGCAGGGTGCTGTGTAATGATATCCTTGGCCTGAAGGTGGCAGGAGATCCAGTGCTGACCCCTAACTCAGTATGCCTCAGGCTGGCAGGCCTCAGTAAGCGCCAGATGCGAATGTGTGTCCGCAGCCCCGACGTGACGGCCTCTGCTCTGCAGGGCATCCAGGTGGCCATCCACGAGTGCCAGCACCAGCTCCGGGACCAGCGCTGGAACTGCTCCTCACTGGAGGGCCATGGCAAGCTGCCCCACCACAGCGCCATCCTAAATAGGGGTGAGAGACAGAGGCGGGGTAGTGATGGATAAATGTGACAAGGGAGGTTATGAGGAGAAGGTGAAGGCAGAGATTTTTCAGCATACTCTGGCCACACTAACTGAAGGACATTTATAACACTTAAACTGCACCAAAAATCTTTCTGCATTTTGAATACACTGTGATTATTATTTTTATCACTATGATGAACCAAGATAAAGTGTTGAGTATTTATCTCCTGCTCCCAGGTTTTCGTGAGAGCGCCTTCTCCCTGTCGCTGTTGGCTGCGGGTGTGGCTCACTCTGTGGCCTCAGCCTGCAGCATGGGCAAGCTGCGGGGGTGTGGCTGTGAGGCCAAGCGTCGCCTGGACGATGACAAGATCCGGCTCAAACTCACACAGCTGCAGCTGCAGACCCTCCAGAAGGGCGGGGTAGGCATGGGCATGACACGGTCATTACCCTCTGAGCTAAGCGCTCACCATGGCGACCTGCCCGCCAACCTGCGCTCCGCTCACCCCTCCGCTCTGCTCAAGCCCTTACCAGACGAGCTGACCTCCATGCAGGAGACCTGGGAGTGGGGCGGCTGCAGTCATGATGCCCGTTTTGGGGAGCGTTTCTCCAGGGACTGGCTGGACTCCCGGGGATCACCAAGGGACATCCACGCACGCATGAGGATACATAACAACCGGGTGGGACGACAGGTCAGTAACTTTCTTGCCTTACGGTCTGTATTCATAGTACACTTAAGCATGTGGTCTAGTCTGTTCAGGGGCAAATGTATCATCAGTATCATCATTGCAAATTACATCATTTACTTCCTCTACACAGATAGTGACTGACAACATGAAGAGGAAGTGCAAATGCCATGGCACATCGGGCAGCTGTCAGTTCAAGACCTGCTGGCATGTGTCCCCAGAGTTCCGACTTGTGGGCTCCCTACTCAAGGAAAGGTTTCTGTCAGCTGTTTTCGTCAACTCCCAGAACAAGAACAATGGGGTTTTCAACCCTCGAATAGGGAACGGGGTTAATGGGGGAGCAGGGGGACTCAGTGGAGGTCGCCGTCGAAGCATGTCCCGAGAGCTGGTTTACTTTGAGAAGTCTCCGGACTTCTGTGAACGGGACACGTCCCTAGA
>OMLF01027563.1:52562-69786 GCA_900302615.1 Holocentrus rufus
GGTGTGTTTGGCAGGTTTTTTTTTTTTTTTTTTTTTAATTGTTGACATGATTGATAATAATACAAAAAAAATCCTTCATGATATTGATATTTTGACCACATCGCCACATCAGGTATATTTTGCTGCAGCATTTAATTGATACATTTTTTTAACACTGCTATGTCTCCAGTGGCGGACAGCCATGTTTGTGACCCGCTGTGTTCAGACTCGGGCTGCTGGGGGCCGGGGCCTGACCAGTGTCTCTCCTGCAGGAACTACAGCCGACATGGCACCTGTGTGGCCAGCTGCAATTTCTACACTGGGTCAGTATTGATACTTGTGTTGACACTCGTTTGTACAAGATTATGTTGAATCGGTTGATTTAGTCTGACCAGAGGATTGTTGGATACTGTGTCCCCAGAGCTCAGAGGGAATTTTCACAGCGTGACGGTGAATGTGTCATCTGTCATCCGGAGTGTCAGCCTCAGGATGAGAGGACCACCTGCACTGGACCGGTAATCACTGAAAATCAGGACCTGCGTGGCCCAGTGCCTTTTTGTTACCTACCTGGCATTTCACCCACTCAGAATGTTGTTTGGGGCATGAATCACCCTCTTGTTATAAATACTTGTAAAATATGCCCTCCCACACAGTTTTTAGTCTTACCGTTTATTTTTTCGTTACTTTTTTATCTTGTTTCCAACCTTGTGCAGATATGGCTTGCCCATATTTGCCCTGGTTTAGATGGAAATTCCTAATCATGAAATACACAAACAATTGCATTTATATCTCTCAAACACATTTAATCCCTATTTCAGATATCTTGTATTTTCCATCCAGTGACAAAATGACATCGCCAAAACATTGGACAAGTTGCTGCCCTCTTCCATTAAGTGATACAACATCGAATTTCTCACATATTGGCCGTCAGATTACAAATTCTTTAGTTAAGAGCTCTAAACCATTAATCTGGGCTTGGAGTCAGAAGTTAAGACAATCTCTTGCACTATGTCACTATTCAATGCCCTCTTCTCTGTCAGTTTCTTTTTGATGGATAATGTCTCTCTTTTCCTCTCTTTCATTCTCTGTTAGGGTGCAGATGAGTGTGTGGTGTGTGCCAAACTGAACGATGGTCCTTACTGCGTGTCTTCTTGTCCAAGTGGTGTGAATGACGGACAGAGGGGACTGATCTTCAAATACCCCAACAAGGAGGGTCACTGTGAGCCATGCCACGTCAACTGCACAGAGGGGTGAGATTGCGCTGCGTGTGCATGTGTTTCTGCATCTAATTATGTGCTTTCATATGGGACCATGCATGGCTATATCATAATTCTATGTGTCAAATGCTGAAGTTATTTAATAATGTTGGGATATCTGGCACAGATGTTCAGGTCCGGGGCTGAATGACTGTTTAGAGATGGCCAGACTTGCAATTAATGGGTAAGTGTTCCCCCCTGCTGGTGAGTATAATACACTACACCACAATGCATGTGAGCAATCCTCCATTCAGCATGATTCATGGGATCAGGTATGACTCATTTCAGTAAGTAACTAGCCTCTCTCTCTTGTTCTGGCCATAGCCGTCAGATCACAGGTATAGCGTTAGGTGTCATAGCTGGCCTGTTAGTCTGCCTCGTGTTGATCTTCCTGGCTTTGCTGTACAAACGAGGCCTGGCCATCCGCCGCAAGAGAGCCATGAGGAGGTACTTGGAGAGTGAAGAGGTGAGCCTTTGGGGAATGTCTTGTGGACTGTTGCTATAAGCACTTATGCCTTACCTCCATGTGTTTTTTTCTGAGAGTGAGCTGAGTGGAACATTGGAAATTGTAATCATCTAGGTAATATTCTTGTGCTTTGGCAGAGCTTTGAGCCACTGAGTCCTACGGAAAAACGACCTAAGGTCTATGCTCGTATCTTGAGGGCCCCAGAGCTAAAAAGGGCCAAAGCCCTCGGCGCTGGAGTTTATGGTACAGTGCACAAGGTGGGACTATTAATATGTCTCCATTTTTCTTTTTAATTATCCACTGATTTATCTACAATAACCATCACCTTATAAAATTCCAAATGTCTCATGATTATATGAGTAGTAAAGGCCTATTTGAACTCATGTGACAGCAGTTAAAACTGTGTTTTAGGGCTTTTGGACTCCAGAGGGAGAGACAGTGAAAATCCCTGTGGCTATTAAGACGATCCGTGACAGCTCGGGCCGGCAGACCTTCACAGAAATCACTGATGTGAGAACCATGCTCTTGTACATCCACAGCCAAATTTCAATATTCTGTGACCTAGATCTAAATAGATCACTTGCACAATGTTCTCTATGCTGTGAGCTAAAATTGGCTTCTCCTAGCAACATAAGTTCAAAAGTCTTCTGAAATAGCATGTAGTTTAAAATGTGATTTAAAATTTGATGAGAAATAAATGACAGATGTGTTTAATATAACATCTCTATCGTTCACTCGGCATCATGTGGGGAAAATGGGGAATATGTTGAGTTTTTACTTCTCTCTCACTATGCAGCATATGCTGTCCATGGGCAGTCTGGACCACCCCTACATCGTTAGGCTTTTAGGCATCTGTCCAGGTCCCAGTCTGCAACTGGTCACCCTGCTCAGTTCTCAAGGGTCCTTACTGGTGCACATCAGGCAGCACAAGGACAGCCTGGACCCCCAGCGTCTGCTCAACTGGTGTGTGCAGATCGCTAAGGTGAGTGGTAATGAAGACTGATCCTTACATGTTACTTATGATCTCTTAACTACGACTTAAGAGTCTGTGCATCAAGAAGCTGTCAAAGTGTACAATTTATAGGTGAAATGCTTACCACAAGTGAGTGATGGTGGTGTGTGTGTGTCTCAGGGCATGATCTACCTAGAGGAACAACGCATGGTCCATAGGAACCTGGCTGCCCGCAACATCCTGCTGAAGAACGACTACCAGGTCCAGATCTCTGACTGTGGTGTGGCAGATCTCCTTTATCCTGAGGACAACAAATATAGTGACATCAAGGTTATTATGACTCACTCACTTCTGAATACACCTTGAACTGTTAATCAAGTCACAGATGAAAGTTTGTTCTGTTAATGGAATCAAAACAATTTGTTAAGACCTGTCCTGCAATCTATCTTTCCTTCCAGAGTCCCATAAAATGGATGGCACTGGAAAGCATCTTGTTTCAAAAATACACCCATCAAAGTGATGTTTGGAGTTATGGTAAGAGTGTATATATGTGTGTATTTTGTCTCTGTGTGTTGTCTTGTGCTTTATGTACCAATAAGTGACCTTGGCCACTTCCGGAACGTCGCTGTCTGCAAAATGTTGGCAAGGAGAATTTAAATTGTCTCTGCCTGTCTCTTGGTTATCATTCTCCTTTCCCAAATAAGGGGTGACAGTGTGGGAGATGATGTCATCAGGGGCAGAACCCTACGCGTCTGTGCACCCTGATGAAGTGTCGAGTCTGCTGGAGAAGGGCGAGCGTCTGTCCCAGCCTCACATCTGTACTATAGATGTCTACATGGTCATGGTCAAGTGTGAGTCACACATGCTATACAGCTGTCTGTATGCAGGCTATTACACACACACACACAAACACACACACACATACACACATGAATCTGAACTTCATGGTATTTGAAAGCACATCTTTCATTAGTGTTTTTCTTTGTTTTTGCAGGCTGGATGATTGATGAAAATGTACGGCCGACCTTCAAGGAACTGGCCAGTGACTTCACTCGTATGGCAAGAGACCCGCACAGATTCCTTGTCATCAAGGTGATGCCACAACGGTTAATTATGAGTCACACTGACCTGTTGACTGAGGCCGTAGCACTGAATTCCCATGTTGCCTTTTAGGTGGAAGGAGGAGTAGCGGCCTCAGAAGAGAACCACCACCGAGAATCAGAGCGAGGGCTTTTGGAGGCGGCGCTGGAGGACCAAGATGAGGAGGAACTGGAAGATGGAATGGCTACACCTCCTCTTCACCAGTCTCCGTGTCCATCGAGGAGTCGTTCAAGGATTAATTCTTCCAGGGTAATGCTTTTAGTTATGGAAGCACATTGAATTCACAAAAGAAAAAAAATTATTCATAATTAGAGTTCAGTCAAATGCTGATGAGAGGGACTGCTCCACTGCCAGTTGTGCCAACAACATCAGGGCAGCCTGAGACCTCATGATCCTCTTCATTAATCTCAGATCCCTGCTTAACTTCTGCTTCTCAAAACAAAAGTTTATTGTCATAACACATGCACGTAGACTACTGGTATTTAAAGCCTCGACTTTTAAAATAAAAATCTCTCATTTCCAAGTATATATACCTGCACTGCAGACCACAGCATGATGGTCTGTATTATGTTCTATTATGTTGCACCTTTTAAACCACTCTAAATGAGAAATGTTTTTCTCATAATTATCAAAGAGTAATTCTCATCATTACAAGATCAGTATCTCATAATTAGAAGACCTAGAATACCTAGAATAGCTTTGTCATAATTATGAGATTTTGCTCTTAATTACAACTTAATGTTTTCATAATTATTAGATACAAAGTCATACATGATACATACATCATAACTGCATCTCTGATATGTTTTTTCTTTGGTGAATGCAGGGCACTTCCACATAGCTTTATAAATTCTGTCAGGATTATCGCAAATGGATTTGAGGCGAGGGAACTAGCACATAATATTTCTTTTCTCCTCTGATCTACAGAGTGGAAGCTCTCAGGCCGGATCAGTAGGATACCTGCCAATGACCCCCGGCCCAGTAGACAATATCCGCCAGGTATGACACACTCATTCACGCCCACATGTACATGCACACAGTCACATGCCCATACACAGGGGCAGCCACTCAGACGGTTAACAGTTAATGTTTGCACAGCCCAGGTGATAAAGGAGGCAGATAAATGTAGCCGTGGCACTCTTAAAATACTGAGCAGCTTCACTTTAATCAGCATTACTACTACACTTTGCCATATGGCTGCACTTAAATCAATGTTACGACTCAACACTGCCAAGAAATAATTACCTCAGGACGTGAGATACATAAAAATGTGTCATTCCTGTCTCAGTGGTCCCATTTAAAATGAACGGGATTTATTTCTATGGCCTGCTGCATCACTTCAAGTTTGTACTTTTCTGTTTCAGCTGTTTGCTCAGAGGTCTCGTCTGAGCTCGACACAGACTGAGGGGTCAGATGGCAGGAGGAGCGGCCAGGAGATAGAGCTTCCCGAGGTGGTTTTACTGAATGGCAGTCTTCGCAGGGCCAGGGGTGGCGGCGCGGAAAAAGGTTCCCGCACATCTGTGGGCCGACACAGGAAGCTCTCTTCACCCTCACATCCATCGTCACGTAAGGCCCGGGTCGAGGAGGACGAGGAGGAGGTGGACTGCGATGGCTACGTTCTGCCTGTGTCATGTAGCACTGCAGAGAGAGGTAATTATCTGACTATAATGACAGCATTCTCACTTTCATTATTATCTGCATATTAAAAATGGAAAATTACGGCAATCTCATAAATTGCACACACATACTAAATCAAGACTTCCTCCCTGATCTTCTTCCCTGCCCTCTCACACATTCTGTCATCTGTCACCTAGCCTCCAGAACCACTCAAGAACCAAGAAAATCAAGATCTGCCAGGAATCAACTGTCTCCCTTGGCAGTAGCCCACGATCCTATCCAAGAATATGAAATAATGGGCAAACAGTCTCAGTCTTTACCGTCTCCAACTTACAAGACACCTTTACCGGTACAAGACAAAGCACATGGAGAGACACAGACGCGTCCAAGCTCTGCTGCAAAGCCACGTGAGGAATGTGAGGGAACTGTGGCACAGCAAAGGGACTCCACAGAGAGAGAGGAGCTTGCTGGGCAGGCTGAGAGTGAGACAAGGGCTGTGGCTGACAGAGGAGAGACGCCTCAAATGACTGGGGAGTTTGAATACATAAATATTCGGGGCTCCTGCTCTGAAGACAGAAAAAAGCCAGTATGGGAGAAACGTGAGAGTCAAACATCTGTGGAGAAAACAGCAGAGGCAGAGGAGGTGGAGGAGGTGAAAAAAGAACAAGGGGAAGAAGAGGAAGAGAAGCACCACCACATAAATAAACAACCCAGACTTGAAGAGAGTCGGAGCAGCATGGACGTGCCCAGGCCAGATGTGCTCACAGCTGGGGCAAACGCGGTGGAAGGGTATGAGGAGATGACCGGCTTTGGAGGAGCATCCCAAGGGTGCAAGCAGGCAGAGTACCAGAACCTCCCAGTGAGGGGGAAGGCTATTTCTGAGGAGACAGGCAGCAGCAGGTGTGCAGAGCTTGGGGGATACATCAAGGTGTGTGCGGGCGTCAGAGAGCCTAGAAGCAACACATCATTTGACAACCCTGAGTACTGGCACAGCAGACTGCTCCTCAAGCCAGATGCTGTGCGCACTTAATGATGTGGACTGGGACAAAAACACAATTACTGGAGAGCCTTTTCAGTTATTTTAGTTCTTCTGCTACATTAGTGGTCTGTTGAACAGAATTCCAGCATCAAAGAGTGATTAAAGATCAAATCAATTCAGGTTTTTATCATGTACCAGTTTTAATGGTGTAGTAAATAAATGTTTATGAAACAAGTTTCACAGGACCAAAACACATTACTTAGACCTGCACAGAGCAATCACTGAATTGCTTTGTATTTGCACTTGAACTTAAAGCCCACTGTATGATGAACAGTTCCTGGTTATATGATGTTTACCACAGGCATATATAGTCTACACCATAAATGTATATTTCATTGTCACGACTGTGATAATGACATGAAGCATCCCAGTTTAATTTGCGTTGACATGACTTGACTTTTTGTACATTTTATTATAATGTGAATTTTGAAATAAAACTATGACATACCAATTTGTTTTTACAAGTCTACTCATTGTGTGCTCAGTCACGCTGGCACTATGAAGATGGCACAGCGGAGAAAATTGAGATGGAGGCATGTGAACGCTGACCAGTGACGCACTCGCGCGCAATTTAAGCTGACGGCGCTAAATCAGAGAGATCTTAGGGAAGTGAGAGTTCATCTCCATCTAGTTCCGGCTTCATTCAGCATACAAAGCAGCGTTTCTAGGGCCTCATTTGGTCCAGCGTGGTTATTGCAAGAGGCTTTAGCCAAGCACCATAACATTTTAGAAAGTTACTAATAGCGGGAGACCTGGAAAATGAATAATAAAAATGGCAAGCAGATGTCCCGGTTTTCGTGCTTGAGTCGTATGTAATATATGACATCAGACCACATCGCCCGACATTGGGTGATGATATTTAATAGGCTATATTACCTACATTATGTTACACGTCTCTGCTATTACCATGCTGTGCTGCAAACAAATCCCACCAACCTTGGTTGTGTAGTCATAAAGAGTTTGATCTAATGTAATGCATATTAATCAAGGTTGTTGCTTAAATTAGTTGCAATATGCATTATGTAACTATACAAATTGCTGAATATTCATTAACGTTGTAATATGCACGATTTTATGTTCCTGCCTCCTTAGCGTATCTGTGCGATAATATGTGAACTATCTCGACGATGTTAAAAATCTTTGATTGTAGGCGGATCTCGTGCTTGTAGTCGACTGGAGTCGGGCGGGCCGGTGAGAATAGAGCTGCAGAAAGCAGCGTGGTCAATTCTGTGACTGACACCCGCCGGGGAAAAAGTTAGTTGGAGTACGAAGAGACACTGCCAACATGTCTGGAGATGACGATCCACAAGAGCAGACCATTGCCGATGACTTGGTGGTCACAAAATACAAGATGGGGGCAGAGATTGCAAATCGTAAGTTAAATGAACCGTAACCGTTTTGATTTGAAGGCAACACTTCAGAAGTATCAGGATTCGCATAGCTAACGGTTAGCTGCCAGCTATTCATATCTAGGCTACAGCTGTGCCATGTGCCGCAGCAGTAGAAATGATGGACTATTATAGATGGCGAGCCTGTGACAAATATAGATCAAATATGGAACTGACCAAACATTTAGCGAAACTGTGCCTTACAACAGCGTGCATATCTTAAATGTCACGTTACTGTCACATTAGCCTTGTGAGCTAGCGTTAGCTGTATAGCAACGCTATGTTTCAAGCTAGCCTTAGCTAACTGCTAATGTAACAATGGCTGGCTAGTTAAGCTAGCTAATTTACTACTAGCCGTACGCTAAGCATGTAGCTAACGCTAGCTTAGTCATCCAGCCGTCATTAAACAGCAACGTTTCTTGTCAAGTGCCGGCTTACCAGAGCGATGCTGGTATTGATCGATAGTGAAGTAACGCGGTTTCCTGCAGGCGGCTGCCACTGCACAGCTGTCAGCCAATCTGTCAAATTATTTAGTCCCTCTAGCTAACGTAAACGTCAAGTTTATCAAAATCAAGCGGTTCTGAGAGGTGTGTGTTAATCACTGTCAAAAACCTGCATTACAATTAAATAATCGAGGCCTGAGTCGTGAGAAAGAGCAGTTTTTTAAATGAGTTGCATAACTTATCTAGTTACCTTATCTACACGGTGTGGTGGCAGCCTGGCACCTGTTAATTGTTAAAAAAAAAAAAAAAAATCAAGCCTATGCCATTGTTACAGCGTTGTGACCATAGCACTGCTCCTCTTTTTTTGTCCCACAGAGGCCATGAAGACTGTGGTGGAGGCAGCGAAGGCAGGAGTCTCTGTGGTCAGCCTCTGTGAAAAGGGAGATGCCTTCATCATGACAGAAACTGGGAAAGTCTTCAAGAAGGAGAAAGACATGAAGAAAGGTGTGATGTTGGATATCAAATGAATGGATGCATTCGTATTGATGTGACTTATTACATTCAGTGCACTTTGTCTGATGCTCTTATCTGGCTTCCTCAGGTATTGCCTTTCCGACTAGCGTGTCTGTTAACAACTGCGTATGCCATTACTCCCCTCTGAAGAGTGACCCTGAGATTATATTGAAGGATGGGGACCTTGTCAAAATGTAAGCACAAAAGCATATTATGTACTGTTCCGCTCCACTGCATAAACTCTACCTAATGCTTTGTTTGAAGTCTGTACTTTGCGTCTTTGCCTCATGTTTGCCCATTCTCTTTGTGTGCAGTGATCTGGGCGTGCATGTTGATGGCTTCATCTCAAACGTGGCTCACAGCTTTGTTGTTGGAGTGACCAAGGTATGTGATCAGCATTTGAATAAATATAAAAGCTATATGTAGTACTTCATTACTCCATGTAGTACTTCATTACTCCATCTCTAATAATTTTTTGACTTGTCTCCTGTGTTTCTTCAGGAAGCACCACTGACAGGGCGCAAGGCAGACGTTATCGTAGCAGCTCACCTGTGTGCTGAGGCTGCTCTGCGTCTTGTTAAGCCTGGAAACCAGGTGAAACAAATGTCCCACCCTGACTTCTGATTTGACACAAGCCATTACTTACACCTTGCACAATAATTTCAACCGTGTTTCTCCAACAGAACTCGCAAGTCACAGAAGCCTGGAACAAGATCGCCAAGTCATTCAAGTGCTCCCCCATAGAGGGTGAGTACTTTCTGAACATTTATCTTTCATGGACATCAGCCAATGAGCGCCACACCTGCTAGCATAGAAATATTATGGCTATACTATCACTGTATGTGATTTGACATTCTTTCCCCTGGTCTTCACCTTTCATGTGCACAGGCATGCTGTCCCATCAGCTAAAACAACATGTGATTGATGGAGAGAAAACTATCATTCAGAACCCAACGGACCAGCAGAGGTGAGTTCACTCGGTTAGCTTTGTCGGACAGATTAGTGTTCTGCCTCACCAGTGTCTGACCCCGCCTCTTTGTTCTTTCAGGAAGGACCATGAGAAGGCTGAGTTTGAGGTGCACGAGGTATATGCCGTTGACGTGCTGATCAGCACTGGAGAAGGGAAGGTAACGGGAACATTAGTATTGATTTGTCTGTCTGCTGAGTTATGAGGCTCCCATCAAAACAACGGCTGTAATACCTGTTGTGTTCTGCACTGCAGGCAAAGGATGGAGGACAGAGAACTACCATTTACAAAAGAGACCCCAACAAGGTGTACGGCCTGAAGATTAAGACATCTCGGGTGTTCTTCAGTGAGGTGGAGAGACGCTTCGATGCCATGCCTTTCACTCTGAGGTAATGTGTTTAAAGCACAGTGCATCTAGCTGTCGACAAAGATATCTTTACCTAATAGCTGCTTTTGATAGTGAAATGGTTTCCCCCCTCTTCCTCTGTATATAAGGCAAATACATTAAATAAATATGCAAATTTGGCCAGGGTTAGACCTGCCAAAACAATGGCCTAAAACATCCTTTGAAATGTTTATCAGATCAAATTTCTCGAATTTTTTTTCTTGGCCCTTTGCTCCCTGTATTTTATCTTTTTTTTTGTCTCATTCCTCCTCTGTTTGCCTCTGCAGAGCATTTGAGGATGAGGGCAAGGCCAGGCTGGGTGTGGTGGAGTGTGCCAAACATGAGCTGCTGCAGCCCTTCAACGTACTGCATGAGAAAGAGTGTGAGTGAAACAGAAGGAATGTAATAAAGCGCTCCAGCGACCTTGAAAATCTAAAGAAACTAAATCAAGACCTCAGCATTTTGCAGTGGTTGTAAGACTTAAGATGTGCCTGAATTTATATAGAAGTGTATGACATTCAGTTGCACGATGAGATCACAGCCAGTCGTTTGCAGGAAATGTCTGTTGTGGATAGAGGTGCATTTGCTAAAGTGGAATCCTGTCTTGCATTTATTTTTTTAATCTTATTATGGTGTTTTGTCTTTGAGTGAGCCAAGAGCTAAGATGTTCCACTACATCTTTTTTGCTGCATTTTATTATGGAAATGTGTGTGATTTGGTTTTTATTTGTTGACTATGCGTTTCATAATACTGTCCGGCCATAAGCAACAAGTTTTAGACCCTTTAATTATGGAGGTGTAAATCATTGAAAAACAGCAATTTGATGTCTAGTTATATTTTACGTCCAAATGAAAGTTGTCTGTGACTGTCTGATGCATTCTTAAATGTTTTTTCCCCCCTCACAGCTGAGTGTGTCGCTCAGTTCAAGTTCACCGTGATGCTCATGGCTAATGGACCACTGCGGATCACAAACAGCCTGTTTGAGCCAGAACTCTACAAGTCCGAGCATGAAGTGGAAGACCCAGACCTGAAGGTAAAATGCATCTGATGGATGGGCCAATTCTTTCTCTGACCTAGGAGATCTAGATTAGACTAGCAGGACCACTGTGTGCTGCTGACTGGGCATTTTCCATGGCTTTATGAGTTGATGTATAGTGTTCTGTACTTTCATGAGCTTATGGATGTCCGTTTTTGTCCCCTCTGATTTTTTTTTTTTTTTTTTTAAATAAAGGCTTTGCTTCAAAGCTCAGCCAGCCGCAAGACGCAGAAGAAAAAGAAAAAGAAGGTAAGACGCAAGGCAGTGTGATACCGGCTTATGAAGTAAACAAAGATTTGTATTCTAGATGTTGCCTCTAATTTCCATTTGATCTCTTTAAAGGCTTCAAAGACCGTTGAGAGTGCAACAGGACAGCCAGTGGAGACCGAAGCTGCTGAATAGATCCCTCCGTCTCAGCTTTTTTGTCTCCAAGAAATACTTACAGACATCTGATGACCCAAAGAAAAGACGTCAAGAACCCTTGTATCCCAGCTGTCTTAGGCACTTGCGGGCTTACCCGTTGTGAATACCTCCAATTCTAACTGATGTCAGACTGGGATGCTGCTGCTCCTAAATTCTGTCACTCCCCCTCACACAGACACACACACAGACACACAAGTCACTCTTAAATTTCCCTGTCCTTGAGGCGGGCATTTCCCCTTAGGCACGATTCCGCTCCCAGAGAGGATATCTTGTGCAAGGGCATATTCTTGGTTTTCTTGAAGGAAGATTTAATTATTTGAGTGACCATGAGCCTTTTCCCCTTTATTCCCCAAAACTATAAAGTCATGGTAAATAATCAGTTTGACAGTGTGACCAGGGAGGATGACTGCACAGCACCGTGCCAATGTAATTGTGTGGCATATAGATAAACTTGCTAATGGTCACAAACCTGAAGCCATGCCTTTGACCTGAATGTTTACCTGTTGTGGGGGGAAATGTGTAACATCTGTTTTGAACCCTAAAGTCATGTGACATTCATAAGGGTTACACGCATGAAATCATCAGTTGTCATTGCCGTTTAATTAAGCAAAAATTTACTACATATTCACACTGCTCTTGCTTAGGTCTGTATACTAGTGCAGTATGTATACTTCTAGGCATCTAGGTTACTCAACTAACAGTTTAATAAATGAATTTTTGAAGACTTCTTCCACTGGTTGAGAAATTTAACAACTGAAAATGTAGTGATTTATTTTTTGTTTCCTTTGCTCAGTTGTGGATGCTGTAACTCGTGCTAAGGGGTTCAGCATTCGGTCTTCTGGTGCCACCACTGCTGTCAAGGAGTTTCAGTCTGTTTACATAAGAAGTCCATAGCTGTTAAATATATGGATGCTTTTGTAAAACAAATCCCAGTTTCAGAGACTATTTTTGGAAACATTAAAAAGCCACCTGACATCACTTGCGTGCTTGTTTTGTTGTATTTATTTAGCCAACAGACTGTCCTCATGAGTGAATGTGTGTTTTGGATAAGGTTAGCCAATAATTTTGAAAAGTAATGAATTCTCTTACTATTGTCACTTCCTCTGATTACATTTCACACTTACAGACCTTTACCTAAAGTTATAGTAATTGTTAAAATATCAAAAGGCATTAAATAATCAACTCTGGAGCAATATGTTAGATATCCATGCATATAAGTCAGCTCAAAAGACAATCAGATGGATGAAAACAAAACATGTTTCAGTGTGGCTGCCAGGTACAAACAAATAACATCCTGCATACAGAATATTTATGGTAACTGACAACTTGAGTTGCTAGACTACTATGAGTCAGTGTTGAGATGCACGCTGTATGAATAGCATAGCAAAAGCAAGTAGAAAATGTAAACATGTAATCGCAGTAATTGCATCTTGAATGAGAATTAAGCTATAAGGGAGAGTGATACGATTTTCTCAACCCCGTATCATTTGGATGCGAATTACGCATGGAAATAAAATCAAAAAACTTCATTTCCCATGTTTACTGTGGGCCAATCAGAATGACCAACGGCCTATAAATACCACGTCGCTAACTTATGACGTTCTTCCGGAGGACTGTTCCGCAGTGGTATGTGGAAGTTGAACTCTCTGTAATGTTGCTGTGTGAATCCAAATAAATCTTAATAAATTTAAGCCATCTAACTAATTTATCACAACCCCCATTCTCTTTTCAGACAAACCTCTTCGATATGAGGGCTAAGGTACGTGTTTGCTCGTATGACAAAGTAAATTTTGCAGTATTGCCTCTTAGCTAACAGTTAGCCACCTGGTAACGACAGTTGGGCATACAGGCGACATCCTTTTTAACACTCAGTAAACGTATAATCTTTGCTTTTATGAATCTGTATATACTTATGGATATGTGTATGACTTTTCTTGAAAAGTTCATGATTGCTTGTAAAATAAATTCATGTAAAGATGACAACTGCACTCACGTCGCTAACGTTAGCTTTTCCTGTTTCGCAGTGGAGAAAGAAGCGTATGCGCAGGTAAGAAATGCTCAGTGTGTTTGGAAGTCTTTTTAAAAGTGTTTCATATGGCGATTTTAGTCCGTACTGTTGGATTTACTTAATTACATTGTGCTTGCAGGCTGAAGCGCAAAAGGAGAAAGATGAGGCAGAGGTCTAAGTAAACTGCCGTCTCCGCCATGGCTGTGACGTCCCACGTTGTAAACAGCAGAGCAGTGAGCGCAGCTGGAGTCCAGCGGCCCTCCCGGTGCCTGAGACCAGTGGCATCTGTATCAACCAGAGGCAACGGAGTGGCAGTGCAGCTGTTGACTGATACTGGAGAGCTGATTCAGTACCACTTGGATGAAGGACTTTACCTCTGGGGCATTCTGGACTCTGTTCTTAACTCCATGTCTTTATCATTTGTCTTTTTGTTTATACTTTGATTAAAGGTTTTGGTTTAAAAAACAAATTTGAGTGTGTCGTGTACATTGTATCTGTTGTAGACTACAAATTGTTTTCAAAAGCAGAAATTGATGGCTTAGGATGCCATGATGATGGGTCTTTAGTTTACAACACGAATACTGTGACATCTAATGGACAGGTCCCTGTCTATCAGTTGGTGACTAGATTTTGCCTTTGGTTATTTGCATAATTTTCAGTAACACGCAAACATGCCAATTTCAGCCTCTTGCCTATGGAGGCTAAGCTCTGTTGTACTATTTATAACTGAGCAGGTGGGCCAGCTAAGCCTGTAGGACTGCAATGGACGTGATAAAATGAACAGAATACTGTAAATTTATTCACAGTAAGTCAAATTAGTTAAACATTTATTCAGTGTTTTTGTGTTCTTATCTTAAAATACTTGCATAGTAATTAGAGCACAGAAGACTGGAGACGAGTTTTGTTTTGGGTAAGATCTTCTGTGCAAGATTCTCGATTTTTACAGTGCAACGACTGTGCACTGACAAGTACATACTGGTCACACACCTTGAGGGATTATTTGACATGCCTGTTCAAAGACCTTGGCAAAGACCTGACATACACATCTGCCATGGGCACATTTCTCTAGAAAAACATTTTAGATTCTATCCACATCCCTTGACTTGGCAGCGTGTGTGTGTGCAGGGACCTTTGTACAAGAACTCAATCTCAAGAGAACCAGAATTCACTATAATATATCTTGTAAGTCCTTGAAGGAGGTCCGATACTCTATTCTGTTTGCAACCAAGGTGATTTACAAACAGGCTGTAGCTTGAAGGCAGTTTATTACAGGTCATAGTGTCTGTATCTGTCTTTTTTACAACCTCAGTGTCGTTTCCATTTGTACTCATACCAGAATGAAGCTGGAAAGAGAATTCTGCTCAGAGTATTACCCCATATAAATGCATTACAACACCCCATGGAACCAAGATGTCTTTTTAAGTAAGACATAATATACTTGCCTGTACAAGGCAGCAGATATAATTAAGATAGAATAGTATATTTTAAAATAATATACAGTCCTTTCTGACTAGAACAAGAGGAAGAAAGTATCTGACCCCTGAAACTGGAAATATATTGTAACAAAATGGAAGTGTTCACATCTTTAAGAGGAAAGGTTGGAATACTCAGATACAGGTGATATCTGCACTTCCAAAGTTAACGCAGACAAATTTGCCATGTATATTACTTTAACTGTTCTTTTTAAGTGTCTTGCCTGTGTCCTTGGTCGTGGAGACTTAAATTGGCACTCGCACAATGTCAGTATCCCACTTCTTTGACTGCCCACAACTAACTAGAGAACATTTCCAGGACAAACAGATGATCTAACTTAACGGGCACAAGCCAAACACAGCTAGCTCTGCACACAGAAGCCTGTATTTCCCAAAATTAGGGAAAAATAAGGATTTGATATCAATTATTTTGTCCAGTGACCCCAAGCCGATGTCCAAGCCTGAACTGTGTATCTAAATTATCCTCTGCCATATGTCAGCAAGACAACAAAGATATTATTTAGTTAATATGGCTAATATAGTCATTGGGAAATTTAATATTAAAACAAAAAAATAATGATTCCAAGAATCATGAACAATCTATGATCAACTCTGTTCAACAAATTGCTAAGTAAATTTGCACTGTTTTATTATGTTATAAATCACTTACCCTGCATTTGAACTTTGGTCTTTCTTCAACAGAAATCATATCATTCCCTTATGACTGCTACTTCTGCTTCCTCTTTTTAGGATAACTGAGAGAGAGGGAGAAAGCAGATGATTTCCTTAGACTATATGTTTCATAACTGAGATGTAATGATTGAATTGTTGTCTGTAGTGATATGTACGCGCTTCTCATTTTGTGACAGGCATAGTAAAATGAGAACAAAGGTGAGTTTTGTAGTCTGGGCTCTGAGCCAGCTGCTGTTTGGTGGCAGATACTGGGTCATTTCTGTCACACAGCATGATGTTGCCACGGAGCATGTTGGTTAACAAGCTTTCCTGTGGTGAATGGAAATAAACGATCTGTGAACACCTCAAAGCTTATCAACATGCTTTTTTTAAAATTCATAGTTAAAAGTGTATTCGTGACAAACAAATGATATATTATTTTTGGGTTTCTTTGATATAAAGAATTAATAATAGATTCGCTGACAAGCCCCTTTCTCTTATGCAACACGGCACATGATGCTCATTCACCAGCACATGAACACACTGACACCTCAACTGACCACAATTCTGCAGCCATATCTGTGGAAAAAAAACTGCTCTAAAGCATGGGTTTCATTTGCTCAATTGCCATGCAGGGTCTACTTTTTGTCCTGACAGTCCACTTTTTATGGTGGTATAACTACTTAAAGGGCAATACCACTAATTTAAAAGAATGCGCAATTAGGTAGCGCTTTATTTTACAATCGGTCAGTTGCCAGGTATTTGCCTAGTAATAAGCTAGGAACAAAATGTACTTAATGAGAAAGTATCTAGAATATGGATTATAAGCACTACAAAGAAAAAAATACCGGCAACAGAAACTTTCTTGTAAAGTAGATGGTAATAACAGTCCGTCATTTGTTTAGATTATTACTAGGAAATAAATTGGCAGCATATCGTTTGGAAACTGGGTTATAAGTACTAGAGAATGCCCGATAAGTGTTTAGAAGCTACTTGCAAAGTAGGCGACAATACAAAAACATTCATGTTCTTATTTTATAGCCTAGCAGATGAGCAGCCCTTCCAGCGGTTTCCAAGCAACTACGGAACGGTTTGAACCATTTTGCTGCCAGGCAAATATGGTCATGCCAGTCTCGTCACTGAGGAGCAAAAATAGAAACCTGCAAGATAAAATGAACACAGTGACTGAGTTTTACATGGCCATTAACCAATTATGATCAGCCAGAACCGAAGATTTTCCCTGTTTACCTGCCGCGTTTACTGGTGCGTAAACACCACATTAGTCACAGCTGGCGCATCCATGACTGTATCCTTGGGTTAGTGTGGGTTTTGTCGTAGTCAGCGCATGACTGTGCCCATCGCCCATTTCCGTGTTTGTCACTAAACTTGAACAGAGCGAAAAGGTAGACATTTCTATTAGTGAGTCTGTTGGTGCTGTCACGCTCGGGGGTAAAAGCTGCTGCAGTGGAGCTGGGCGCTTGCGCTTATGTAGACAGGGACCGGTAAA
>OMLF01027563.1:70931-94617 GCA_900302615.1 Holocentrus rufus
TTTTTTTTTTTTTTTTTTTTGAATGGTTGTTCTAGGTGAGAACGCCCCCCCCTCCCACACACACATACATATACAGAGAGAGAGAGAGAGAGAGAGAGAGAGAAGAGAGACTTCCCTTGTGACCTGCACCAATATCTGTGTGACTGTCCTTTTTGTCCATTACATTTTTCTCCTGTCCCTGGCCAGGCCTATATTTGGACATTCCTAATGTGCAGTGCCTGGGGAATTAGCCTGAACCGCTGCCACACTGAGGAACGTGAATTAACAAGAGGCCAGATGAAGTCTTAATAGTGGAAACAATGACGCTTATGTTAGGGAGCTCCTACATTAAGTTTACAGGGAAGTGTGTGCCTACCAAACAGCATCATCAGTTTTTATGCAGCAAAGGGACATGTTCGATTCTGTGTGTGTGTGTGTGTGTGTGTCTGCCCGTCCGTCCACTTCCCTTTTTCACTACAGTGGAGCTGCTGTTGACCTTATCTGGCTCCAAAAACATGATGACTCATAAACATTTTTCAGTGGGGAGCTGCAGAGACCAGGACCACCATATCAGGACACAGAGGGGAGAGAAAAGTGTGTGTGTGTGTATCTGTGTGTTTGTGCATGTGTGTTGGTTTAATCTTGAGATCTCATGGCTGCCTTGTCGAAGAAAGGCTGATGTGATAATGAAGCAGCGTGCAAGATGTTTTCCTGAAATTTAATCAGTGGCCAAAAACGAAGAATTAGGTTCAGCTGCCAAGTGTGTACTCAAGTGCAAATGCAGCAACTCCAGTTAAATTCTGCTGAAGTTAGACTAACAGTACATGTATCAAGTATAAAACTGTATCTTACTGTTCCCTCTGTATGTATGACAGCATAAGTGCACAATTCAAGGTTTCTATTTTAAGCAAACAAACAGGTAAACACTTATTGGTGGTCCAGGAATACTTTTTTTTTTTTTATAAGGAAACATCAAATTTCATTGTACGCACTACTTTCATGTCTAAAAATAAAGTGCACACTCATTCTAAAAAAAATGGCTAAAATAATCTCAAATACAGTTAATAGAGACGTTTTAACTACTTATTTTCCGGCTCCACTCATGCAGTCACTTTACACTCCCCTGTCATGTTTGAAGTGCCAGAGAGTTCATGTGTGGCCCTTTTTTTGTCCATAGGTCAACTTCCCAGACGTGGAAAAAGTGGAGTGGCTAAACAAGGTATGTGTCCTCCTATGTGCATATGTGTGTTTGTGCATCTGTGCGTCTTTTGCATGCTAAGAGGAGCTCATTTTCAAAGATGCATCTCTGTTAACATGCAGCACCCACCTATATGACGCAGACTTGCACTGATAAAATTCAACTGATAGGGCAGAGAAGGAAACAACTAATGCTTGAATATCTAGATAAGGTGTTGCAATTCACTGCTGAGTAAATGAAACAGTATTAGCATTGCCTCATGTTTAATATGAAGATAAACAACACTCGTGCAGACTTTTGTGTGCCCTGGATCCCCTTGTACTCTCCATCAGAGCAGATTATCTACTGTAGTAATTAAGAGGCGGGGAGAGTGGCTCAGATCATATCCCAGCCACTCTGTCTCTGCCAGGACAGTAACCTAGCGTCAGCACAGGGCAAGTGTGGGTGGGAATACTAATACACAAAGCACCCTTCTGGAGGGAAAAATGTGATGAAGTCTGTGACAAAAGTCCAGATTATAGGAGGGTAGTCTGCTGGGCTCATCGTTCACCACCCCACTCTCCGCCTAGGCTTCATGGCATGCGAGGCTGCACTCATTCATCCTATTGACTTGTAGCTGTGAACAAACAGTCCACAGCCCCAATATTTCCTCACATTTTATCATATCTGACAACGTGCAGAAAGTAGTGCATGCTAATAGAAAGAGCTGATATGTAGTCTGTGAGTACGGCAGACTCAAAAGCCTGTCAGGATTTGCATTTTATGGACTGCACCATTCTTACCTGCATGTCCATAACTGCCTCATAAATAATGTATAGGACTGACCAAGCTATGGCTTGTCAGAGGGAGGCATAATAGTCCCATGAGGAGTTAGAGGTGGAGGTCAGAGAAATGACATACAGATGATGAGAGTTAGTACGTCTCTCACACAGCTCACATTGAGATGCTGAAGGCAACACCGGGGTGAGGATGTGAGCAGTGATGACGTTGATACAAAAATGTAAATGTTTGGCATGGGATAAAATTGTGTAAATGATGCATTACAGTATGTGCTCACTGATCAAATGAAAATTATAGCTGAATAGTCTAATATTAGAATTTAGAAATATTTTATTTTGTCTTCTTATTTATACAAGTTTACAGAATCTCCCAAACTCAACAATACCAGAGGGCAATTTGTATGATTAATTTAATAGACAACCATCCAACACTGAATTATTGATGGCTCAGGTTGAGGCATTCTTCTTCACATTTTAGATGTTGCACTCAGTTAACCCATTTTGAACATCTACTCAGCCAGTGAGCAAATATCCTGTGGCGGTGGGTTTGTCACGCGTATCTGCCACAATCTATCATGCAACATAACCTGTTTGTTACTCACTGTTATTTTCTAGTAATTGGTCTTGTTTTGCACAACTATGAAAAGGAAGTGCTTTCAGTGACTCAGCGTTTTCACAGATTCTAATACATCATTATTATTATTATTATCATTATTATTACTATATACAGAAATACTTAACATTTGAATAAAAGCATGAAATGCATATGATCACATGAATCAGATCATTTCTGATTACTCTATGCATCTTCTGTATACTCAAATAAAACTTATGACCATGCTTTTGCCAATGGCAAAATCTGCCAAGAAACCCTGTACATGACTTTGTTTTTGTTTTTCTTCCCTGCAGATCCTGCAGCAGGCTTGGCCTTTTGTAGGCCAGTATCTGGAGAAGCTGCTGGTGGAAACCATTGCTCCTGCTATCCGCGGTTCCAGTGTTCATCTGCAGACATTCAGTTTCACGAAGGTCAACCTGGGAGACAAGGTAGATGAATGGCTGATTATAAAAGCAGCAATTTCTTCTGCAAACATGCCCTGCCCAAGAAAATACACTGACACCCGGGCAGACTAAGACTGTGGTCTAAGCAAATTGGCCTTGGCAGATAAACTCTTATCTTACCAAGTTTATATAAGTCTGTCTAGAATTTTTGTGTAAAAAGCCTCAGGCTGGCAATGCAGAGCTAGCCTGTTCATTAATAGCATGAACAGTGATGATTCCTTTACAGTGAATATTAATTGTGTTAAGCTTCTTTGCTGATGTGGTTTCATAACATGTTAGCTCCCATCTTTATCAGATTTATTTGCTTGTTTAATCACAGCTGTTGTGTTCACAGGCTATGAAGGTGGTGGGCGTAAAGGCTCACACAGAACATGATAAGAGACAAGTCCTGTTGGATTTGTATGTGAGGTATTGCATTACACTTTCTGTTACTTCATATTGTAGATAAGGCAACCAATGAGTCTAAGCAAAAACTGAAGGTACCTTTTTCAAAGCCATACAACAGCTGTTTGTCATGGTCACATATTTATTCATTGACTCGTCTGTCTCCATTCCTTTCTTGCAGTTATGCTGGTGATGTTGAGATCAATGTGGAAATCAAGAAGTACTTCTGTAAAGCAGGAGTGAAAGGAATTCAGGTATAGAGAGTGAAGAAATATTGAGAAACTCTTACTTGATTTAATGAGTCACTTTACCACAAAAAATGCACAATGCAACACTTCTCTGTCTTCAGCTCCACGGGAAGCTGCGTGTCATCCTCGAGCCTCTTATTGGAGATGTGCCTCTAGTTGGAGCCATCACAATGTTCTTCATTCGCAGGCCCGTGAGTGTGGTGCCAGTAGACTTTTTTTCGATTGCATTCAAATTATACCCTGAATTAATGTTGTTATCTGAAGACTGTCCTTACATCTGTCTTTCATCTCCTCCCACAGAAACTGGACATCAATTGGACTGGGCTGACCAACCTGCTGGATATCCCAGGGCTGAAGTGAGTTCATGGAGTAGAGTCAAGCTCACAGAACTTTATACTATACATTGATGTTTTTTCTACTTGTATGTATTCAGCATGTAGTTTTAAGACTCCATGCATTTATGCTAAGGTAGATTTAAGAAAATACAATTAAAATATTGTCAGAGGTGTGTTTTGCTGTTGACGGATCAGATCCTCCTGGCAATACGTTTGATGACATTTTGTCATTCCTTTTTAATTGTATTCGCCCTGTTGGTGACATTAGCCAACATGATTTCACAGAAAAAAATGTCCTCATCTTTAGCCAATGGTCGCTGCCTATTGGCGCCATTTCTGACAACCTGAATATCATGTTTTTGCTGCATGTTCACGGGCTCAGCAGCTGTAGTATATAGCCTCTATCTGTCTGTATGTCTGTCCCACCCTTGTGTGTGTCTCCAACGCCACCCTTGCATTCATCTGCAGTGCCATGTCGGACACTATGATAATGGATGCAATAGCCTCCCACCTGGTGCTCCCCAACCGTCTCACTGTCCCCCTGGTGGCCGACCTGCACGTTGCGCAGCTCCGCTCCCCTCTCCCAAGGGTAACTGTCTCAGAAACGAATGGCCTGGAGAGACACTGACCCACACAGACTGACGCAGATGTGCCTGAACATATATACGCAAACACATAGCCCCAAAGCCACATAGCAAATCCACACAGACAAAAATGTGGACCAGTGGCCCATGTTTTTGCGAGATGAAACGTGTCGACTAAGATTTTGGTTTTCTTTGTATGTTTTTGCCTCCGTGTATATGTATGTGCATGTTAGGGAGTTGTGCGAATCCACCTGCTGGAGGCGGAGGACCTGACTGCCAAGGACACGGTCATCAAGGGTCTAATCGATGGGAAGTCAGACCCGTACGCCGTGCTGCGTGTGGGAACTCAGATGTTCACCTCTCATCACGTGGACAGCAACCTGAACCCCCAGTGGAGGGAGATGTACGAGGTGAGACGAGCCGGGAGGGAATGAAATACACCTAACCTAACCGAGCGGACAAAAAAAAAAAAAATCTGAAAAGGCCTGAAAACGCTTTATGTCCCACTAAGTTGTGTGCTGAAGGTTAGAGCTTCGTGTTGTAATGTATGTGTCCTTGCTTCATAGGGATTGCACTTAATCTTTGGCAGTAAATATGTCGCCGCCACATTGGTGTTAAACCGTTTGGGGAGATTTTATCTACTGCTGCAACAACAGGAAGCTGTGGTTTCGGAGATAAACTGGACTTGCAAAACTTGTGGGCTCATGCATGCATATCTGGTTGAAACACAAATTTGTGGCAAATAAAATTTGAGCCAAATGGTGAATAGATATTTTACTATCAACGTTTAACGACAGTAGCCTAACAGTCAGACCTTTATGCCATTGTGACGCTGTTTGCATGTCCTTGTGTTATTGTGTCATTTGTGCTTGTACCTATATTTGTGTATTTGTTGTGCGTATTGTGTATTTGTCCGTTTATGTCTGTGTATGTGTGTGTGTGTGTGTGTGTGTGTGTCAGGTGATTGTCCATGAAGTACCTGGTCAGGAGTTGGAGGTGGAAGTGTTTGACAAAGACCCAGACCAGGATGACTTCCTGGGGAGGTAGCTCATTCATTCTCACTCATTTACTCTGTGTCTATGTGCTTCTCATGCCATCTCCATCTCTGCAATTGCCATGTTGGGCCATGATGCTGTCGAATTTTGAACGGCCTCTTCTCTCTGTCTCGTGGTCCCCGTTCATCTTCTCTCTCCCCCTCTCTCTCTCTCTCTCTCTCTCTGTCTCTCAGGGTCAAAGTGGATCTTGATATTGTAAAGAAGGCCAGAATTGTGGATGATGTGAGTAATAATGTTAATTTTTAATTTTTGCGTATAAATTTGCAAATCATACCTCTTGAATGATTATTTCTCAAATAAATAAGTGAGAAATAAAAAAACAAAAAACTTGAAGACGCATGAAGATTTGACTGTAACTCTTGATAGATTTTGATCTAATACATTCAAAATACACCAAAAGTCAGCTCATGGTGGTCATAAGAAGATTTCATGTTTTGACTAAATATTTCTTCTCTTTCAACAACAAAAACAAGAATACAATCACTCCACTGTCTGTCCTGCTCTGGATAGTACCTAAGTAGTCATAACAAGGAACAGGAACAGCTCCCAAGACTGCAGTAATCTTGTGAGCATGTGGCATGCAGATCCCATGTGCCTCCTCGTGATTTGCTCTGGATCTCACCATCTTCAACCCCGTCGTCCAACCCAGGCTCATTGAAGTCAGTCAGATGAAAACAATATGTATTTAACAACCCCTCTGCTTCTGCCTACAGTGGTTCAATCTGAAGGACGTCCCATCGGGCAGCGTTCACCTCAGGCTGGAGTGGCTCTCTCTGCTGCCCTCTGCTGCCAGGCTGAGTGAAGTGCGTCTGCAGTACAGCCTAATGACAAATAATGGTGTTTTTTTCTTAGCTCTGCATCATGACTCATTGATCATTTTCTATATGTGTACTTTCCTTGGTCTCTCTTCAACCAGGTGATCCAGAGGAACCAGAACCTGACCAGCAAGACGGCCGATCCTCCCTCTGCTGCCATCTTAGCCGTCTACCTTGATCAAGCTCAAGACCTGCCTGTAAGAGCAGCGCTGTTAAAGGTTTTGTTTTGCAGTCGGTGTTGAATGTCAATTCTCTTATCCACATTCATATGTTTGATGTGTTTCAGATGAAGAAAGGCAATAAAGACCCCAGTCCCATGGTTCAGCTTTCCATTCAGGATGCAACTAAAGAGAGCAGGGTAAGAAACAAATTTCAATGGCAGAAGTCAGTTAAAAACTTTGATCAAATCAATGCTATGCTGATTAATTATTCACATTAATAGCAAACAATCACATATATCAGTAATTGTTTGGAAAAGCCCCCAAATGAAGACTGTTCAACTCAATAACATTACAATATTGTGGCACATGAGTAAAGCACTGAATACAAAACGTGTCATTAAAAATCAATAAATTGCTTACTTCTAAATCTTCAGACACTTTTCCAAATATGGCTTTGTTTCATTGAACATACGCCTGTCACTTAGAATAAAATGTGCCCATAACAGATCATTAAATTATATGTCTCAATTTGCATTCCTTATGCATTATTATTTTATAATTAATTAATCTAAATTAATGCATTCATTAGACAGCCCTAATTTCAACTGTATATTAATAGCTCTAACCAGGCTCTTGTGTGTAAACATAATGAATGTTTTCCCAGACTTGTTATGGAACCAACAACCCGGTGTGGGAGGATGCCTTCACCTTCTTCATTCAGGATCCTCGTAAACAAGACATCGATGTTCAGGTACATCACTGGACTAAAGAGGACTCCATGGTGTAATTTATCTCGCTATATAACGCTCACATACAATTGCCTTCCAGATGTCAAGGTGATTACTATACTAAATAGCTTATTGATTTTCCCTCCGGTTTCAATTGATCTTCCCTCTGATTTCGTATTAATCACTGTATGAGCTGGATGCTCCTGCAGCTCTATCAAATTACCCTTACTCTCACACCATTTAAGACTCTTTACCATAATGACATTTGCTTTTCCTGCAGTTTTTTTCAACCTAATTCCATGTCATCCTGTGTTCCTTTAGGTGAAGGATGATGACCGTGCTCTGGCCCTGGGCAGTCTGACCATCCCCCTGGCCCGGATTCTGGCAAGCCCTGAACTCACCATGGACCAGTGGTTCCAGCTGGAAAATTCTGGTCTTGCCAGCCGCATCTATATCAAAGCGGTTCTTAGGGTGGGTGTTATGCACAGACTCGCACTCTTATTTGTGCAACTTGCAACATAAAAGCAGAAACAAAAGTTGCTTATTTTTATTCGTTGACCACATTTTAGAGAACCCACAGCCTTTTCTAATCTTATTTGATTCTAATCTGATTCTAATCTTAATTGACCATTTGCAACATTTATGTTAACTCCTGTCCTGTAGCCAATTTTGAAGATAGACACTACCGCACTACCTATTTTCTTCAACAGCCTTTTTATTGCCTTTTGTTGCTCTCAAGCATCAAACTACTGCAACTGCAAAGTAATAATGTCAAAGGAAGTAGTACCTAGAGCTAGAGGCATTAGTGGATCCCTCTATCGATCATTATTTTGCAAATGGCCCTAAAACCCTAAAGCCCTTTCCCTGTGCTCTTCTCCTGTTTGCTAGGTGTTATGGCTAAATGAAGATGCCACTCCTACAACTCCGTCTCCTCGCCCTTCAGGCACGGGGTCTGGGTTGGGTCCTGGGGGAATCACATCCGAGCTGAGCCCCGGGGGGGTCGCCGGGGCAGCTAAACCTCAACCCACCCGACCTCAGCACACTACCCCGGACCCGGAGTTCGCAACCGAGGTGAGAGGCAGTCAAACAGAGCCGAACACGCGCATAAACACACTAAAATACTGTAATAACCTTCCCTTTTCTTGGTGTGTCCCACAGGGAGTACTGCGTATCCATCTGGTGGAGGCCCAAAACCTGATAGCCAAAGACAACTTTATGGGGGGCATGGTGAAAGGAAAGAGCGACCCCTACGTCAAGATCAGGGTGGCTGGTATCACTTTCCGCAGCCACACCATCAAAGAGAACCTGAACCCGATCTGGAATGAACTCTATGAGGTAGCACCACTTCAAACACCTGAGATGTCTCTTCATGTCTGGTAGAATTATTAAGTTTCATGTCTTTTTTTATGTTATCTGTAGGTGATTTTGACCCAGCTGCCTGGTCAGGAGATCCAGTTTGAGTTGTTTGATAAGGACATTGATCAGGACGACTTCCTTGGAAGGTGTGTCATTGCATTATGAATAAACATTACAGACAGTGCAGCAACTGGCAGCATGGTGCCTGTGACTCAGAGGCAATATGTGAGAATCAAGGATTGACTGAGTCCTGTCTTTGCAGGTTCAAGCTAAACCTGCGCGACATCATCAGCGGACAGTTCATAGATACGGTGTGTGACACATTGCTGGACTCTTGTAAACACAGAAAACTGTCACGATATTCAGACTTCATGTTTCTTTTCAAATCATAACAGATATGTTGTGTCAATCTCATCACAGTGGTACACTCTGAATGACGTGAAATCAGGCCGAGTTCACCTGGTGCTGGAGTGGCTGCCCAGAGTCTCTGACCTACCAAGACTGGAGCAGGTTCGATTTTTCTTTCTTTCTTTCTTTCTTTCTTTCTTTCTTTCTTTCTTTTTTTAATCACATATTGAGTGACATCTGTAGGATGAGGAATGAGGGACTTGGAAAGTTTTAAGGGATTTTGGTCTTACAAAGGTGCACCATGTAAGTTTGTGCAGTGGGAGCTTATCTTCTTTGCAGAAACTTTGCTGTAGGGCCATTTAATTATTTTATTTGTTTGTGTTGGTGTGTTTGCATTGTGCATAGCGGTGCAGAAGTGTCAATACGGATCAACTGAAAACTGTAACCACACCTTTTTAGTCACACAATAACAGCTTGCTAACGCCGTCTTTCCTTCTCTCTGGTCCTGCAGATCCTGCAGTACCAGTCCCAGCAGTCCTACCAGAACAAGGTTGTACCATCAGCAGCTGTGCTGTTTGTTTATGTGGAGCGCGCCCATGGCCTTCCGGTGAGATGGGAGTTATGATTCCTTTGAATTCTGTTTGTTGTTTATGAAGATGGGTATTTCCATGCCCTGAGGGATGCAGGAGCAGAGTAATTGCTTTTAGAGAGTCTATTGCCTAGAACACCGTAGTGTGAAATTGTAGCTGTATGATCAATGATACATTAAATCACTGGTGATGTAATGTGTGTTTAAAATGTATTAGATGCTGTGCATCTCTCTGGCGTGCATGTTCAAGCAATTTCCCTGCAGGGATCAATAGTTTTTTCTCAATCTGAATCTGAATCGTGGTTTTTATATGATCTTAGTTGAAGAAGAATGGAAAGGAGCCAAAAGTCGGAGCTGAGGTTATCCTCAAAAGCGCAGTATACCGAACCAAGGTAGGACATCATGTTTTCCTAGCTGAGTTTTGTGTATATGTGAGGATAAAACTTTGCCGTTAGAGAAAAGTAATAAATTTTTCCTGATGGTTCTTCTCGCAAGATTTGTGAGCGTTCGACGTCGCCGCGATGGGATGAAGCCTTTCATTTCTTGGTTCGTGACCCGAGAGATGAAATACTGACAGTCAAGGTGAGAGATGATGTCATCAGCTGAGTTTGTCTTGTATGAGGCAGGTAGATGACATTCAGTCATACCTTTGATTAAATTATTAAAGATTGCATGAGGTACAGAAAGGCTCGAGATGGTAATGTGTGTGTGTGTGTGTGTGTGTGTGTGTGTGTGTGTGTGTGTGTGTGTGTTCAGCTTTCCCACAGCTGGGGCCAGGCTCTTGGCTCTGTGATGCTTCCTCTCAGAGAGGTGCTGGTGGAGCCGGGCTTGGTGCTGGACCGCTGGCTCACTTTGGATGGAGCTCTGCCCGAGAGCCAGATCCTGCTGAGGGCCACACTTAAGGTACCAGCACCACATCGCATCACATGCTTGTTTTCTGTGTTTCCAATATGCTAATTGTTTTTTGTTCTGTACTGTGTCACTTGAGGTGTTTCAGCTCAAGGGAATTTCTTACTAAAAGATCAGTATTATAAAACTACGGCTACTGTTTGTTATGGCACACTGTAACAATAAAACATACTCCTGGATGATGATGGAATTTTTTAAAGTTTATTGCAGACAGGGAAAAGCAGGGGAAGTAATAAATTACTCAATAAATACGTATTTTCCATTGTGTTATGTTCACTTCCCCAGCCAACCTCTGAACTTGAAGTGTGTTTAAAATTTTGGTCAAGAGAACAAGTTATATTATGTTTATATTAGGGCTCTCACAATTAACACATTAATTTAGATGAATTAATTAGAATTGTTTAATTGTAATTAAATTTATGCACTTTTTTAATTTATTGACAGCTATAGTTTCTATAGGTCATAGCAGTTCAGCAGTTTAGTCATCGTAGTCAATGAAAGGTCAGGGGATTTTACATTTGACATGGAGTGGAAACCTGTTACATAACAAAGTAACTGTCCAAACTCGATGATGTGGCATCATGTCAATATCCACAGTGCAGCTACAATTGAGTTTAATAGCAGAAAATGTTTCAGCCACTGAAACCATCAATTCTGAACATCAGGATTTGGTGCCAGACCTTCAGAATCAAAGAGCAAGCAATTATTTTTCGATCCACCATTTTGGACTGTTCAACAATCATTTAGAGAGAAATAATTGGTTCTGGTCTGTTCAGGAGAATGCAGTACAGCCATAAGACTTTCTGCCTTTTGATTAAGGGGCCTGCCTCACATTTTTTCTCGACTGGTCGCTCTCTTGCTGTTACCATCACTATCACGTCCATCACGTCGCTTTCTCCACCTACACAGACATAAACCACAGCTGAATGCAGCGAGTTTACGCAGCCTCTCTGGTGGCTGTCATTCAGAGTCATTTTGTGGGAGATCACTCACTAAAGCTGCAATCTTAACAAGTCATTCCGTTTTTCTCAAAACAAGTGAAAAAGTCTGCCAGTGAGATGAGATAATTGTTTCCAATGTAGTTTCACTTGTTTCAGGAATTTTTCTGGGAACAAACAAGACAGAATAAGGCAGATCAGCCCAAGATCAGTATCACAGAATTAAAACTTAATTCAAGAAAATTCTGGAGACAAGTTGATAAATATTGGAAGCAAGCGGAATTATCCCACTGACAGATTTTTTTTTACTTAGTTTAAAAAAAACATTTTTAACACTGAATATCAGACAAATGGCTTGTTAGAGGGCATTTTGAGGCGGGAAAATGGGTACGTCGAACAAGAAAATAACAACATTTCATCACAAAATAACTTCTGAAATACATTAAACATCACAGTGTGATAGTGAATAACAGAGCTGGAGTGTCCAAGCCGGGTGGATTCTTCCTTCAGCAGCTAATAATCGCAGCCTTGTCATGCGAACATCACCGTCCATGTGTCCTGCAGGTCTTGGACACCCAGCTGGCGGTGTGTCGTAAGGCTCCAGGGGACACGTCTGATGACATCACTGGAGAGGGCAACATCCAAGTCATCCCCAGATGGGACCCTTCACATCTAGACCTCCGACATAGGAGTGTCTTGGCTATGTGAGTCATACACACACACACACACACACACACACACACACACACATTGGTATCAATGCCCCATTGTCTGCTTAATGCCTCTACTGTTAAGCGAGTTGGTGGCAGGCTTTTCTTATTGGCATGCTTTCAAATGCACTTCATCCTATAAAAATGCGGATTCTGAATGTGTGCTATTGGTTTTTATCTTCTCTGGTTATGTTTTTTGAAGTCCTAACATACACAGCTAATCACATTTTCTACGCTGTGTCTTTAGGTGTGGTGATCATGGGAGTACAGCTGGCCAAGTGAAGCTTTCCATCGGCTACTCCATAGAGGAGAGCAGGCTTTTCATCACTGTTCACTCCTGCAGGTATTTACATCATATAATATCCCTTTACCATTGAATGTTTGATCTTGCAAAGTTGGTGCCATGCTGTGTTAGTGAGATGTCACGATACCATCGATCAGTGCATTCCACAATTCTCAATAGACCTTTTTCACAGCAGCCATTTTGACATGAAATAGTAGGTAAACACCGGTGTGACATTCATTAAGGTTCTGTACCTGAATAGAGCAGAACCTTAATTAATGTAATTAGTAACACCTGTGTTTGCCTACTAGTTCATGTTAAAATGGCAGCTGTGAAAAAGGTCTCTATCTGATTTGATACCATGGCAAAAACAGAAATCCATTTAAAAACTTTGCAGGAACATTAACAAGTTAGCAGAAATGTGTGTTTCAAGGCTTTTGTGTGTTACAGGCTTAAGGCTACATTAGAATAATGATCTATAAAGTAGCATTGATACTACCAACACTTGTATTGCAGTCGCTTTCAAAAATTTGGTGTTGACTTGGTACCTAAATATCAATTCTCATGACATCCCCACCATGTTGCCCACAGCTCAAGCTACTATGTCCCTACTATGTTATGTTTACAATCCTGCAGAGCCCTGGCAGCTTGTTCAAAGGATGGTGCAGACCCCTACGTTACCCTCTTCCTGCTGCCTGACAAGAAGGGGACCACAAAGAGGAAGACCGCCACAAAGAAGAGAGACCTCAACCCAGAATTCAATGAGAGGTGAGAAAGGAAGTGGGACCGCCTTGACAAGACCGGTCAGACTGGTTTTTACTAATCGGCGCTGTATGCGATATCTAACTTTTCTCTCCCTTTCTGCAGGTTCGACTTTGATTTCTCTCTTGAGGAGTGCACGCAGAGAAGACTGGACCTGTCCGTGAAAAACAGCGTCTCCTTCATGAGCAGGGAGAGGGAGCTTATTGGCAAGGTAAACAGATAAATGAGCATTGTTGTCTACAGTGCAGTGTTGTTCATTATCACTTAATCTCGCATAGATTCCTTGGTGATGTAGGAGTGATTTTCACCAGACGCCACCAAACGTCATACCAGTTACAGACAAAGGAACATGTGAGATCATCCTTTGCTTTTCCTTCTTGTCCTCAGTTGCAGCTGGACCTGGACCAAATTGACCTCAAGACTGGTGTTACACAATGGTATTCATTGAAATAGCTTTTCACCAATACTGTGCAATTGCTTTGAGTTGTAACAATTCTTATATGTACAAATCTTCATCTGACGCCTCTTATGTTTTCGCAGGTACGATTTGGTACCAGAGACCAACTAGAAGAATAGATGCTTGACCTTCAGTACAATGTAACATCGATTATTGCTTCTGTGATTTGTCTGTGTTTCGTTGTTTATTCAGCTTATGTGCAATCGAACCATCACTGAAGAAAAAGTAACATCCCACATCCGAAACAGCACAGTCCACCAGTATTTATGAAGACAAATCTGTCTTGTAGCTTATCATTCATAGTGTTAACTGTGCAGAGTCCATGCTTTCAAAGATGAATTCTTCAGTAGAATCTTTTGGCTGAATAGATATTTGATAATAATGCAACCATGTTGCAAAACATACCAAGGTTATACTGTAAATGTGCAAAAGCACTTAAAAGTCCTCTTCAGATTTCACAAAAGGGCTTATGCTGTGATCATACTGATGTATGACTCAATATCCTACGGTATGACAATGTCTTATTATAGATTTACAGCATCCAACTCTACAGATGGTGATTCTTTTGAATTTTATTTTTACAAGCTTGAAACAATTCCCTATATTACTTTGTTTATATATGTTTATATTATTGCCTTATATATTACAAAACTGTGCACAATTTTTCAAAAATGTTTATGCATTATGTTCCAGATGAAGAAGTTTTATATGTTTTAACCAGATGTATCTGAAAGTTGCTTTTATAAATCAAGATTAAGTATTACAAACGTGGACCCTCAGATTTGCCACTGACAAAAACAGATACAGTATTGCAAGCGGAGTCTAAATCACTGTGCTTTTATGAAGAGAAAACTTTGATGATGTGGAAAACATCTCAGCTGTCCTAGTTCCCATGCTTAGTGTTTGTATGTGTTTGTAGTGCCAAATGCAACAGGATGATGCTGTATATGCCAGACAGCCATGTTTATGGGTTATTTTCAAGCACAACAGGCCACTTACAGCTACAGATAAACTTAAGAAAAGCAAGCAAATACTTGACATGGCAACCTTCCTGTCCTGTCCCATCACTGTCGCCAAACTGCAAAGGCTTGAAAACTGATCTGTGGATAGGAAAAGACATAGTGTTAGTGTCTAGACTAAAGAAACTGCTGTGCTTTGACATAATTTGCACATATCATCATGTGTCTGCTTTGAAGTAGTTGATTAAAGTTTGCACTCTTGAGAACCATACTGCTTTCTTTTCTTTGTTGCACTGCTGCTCGTCCTGGGAAAACAACCAAAAAGTGCTGTGATTGCAAGACGCTGTAAGATACTGGTGCCAGTTTTTTTTTTTTCTCAGTTACAGTATTCTGATGAATGAAATGTCATAGCTTGCCACCAGGTTGCGATAAAGTGCTGACAAAGCCTCCACCTATCCATCCAGCTGTATCTGGGTTCTGCGCCAACAGATGTGAAGGGCGGAGGGGCGGGGCAACGGAGATGGAGCGATTGGCAGGTCGCTGCACCAATAGGGGAGCCGCTCTTTAAGCCAGGGGTTGGACAAGAGTAGAAAACCTGCCTTCTGAGTGGAGGCAACAGCAAAGAGCCTAATCAGGATCACACAACAATAATGAATGGAAACACATCGTAGCCAAGAAAGTTCAGCAGCAACTAAAACAGTTGGTCTGAACCAGAAAGTTATCTGCAGCGAGGGGAAATTTGTAGTAAGTAATGGATTGGCCAGGGAAATCCGAAACGATTCTTTGGAACAGAAAACAACTGTACCCTCATTGTTACTTTTGAAAGTTTTAAGGTAAAGTACAGTTGAATATAGTGTAAACCTAAACGCGTAAAGAAGTGTAAATGGCATTTTGGGACAGTAATACCAGACTATTGCGTTGTCAGCCTTTTTATCTCGGATGGTTTGGAGTAACGCGTTGCTGAGTTTGTTGGAATACTTGGAGGGATTTTTGTTTGTCGGAATACCACTGAAAGAAGATTAAGGATTTTATTTCAAGTGACTGGAGGATTTAGCACTATCGGGGGGAAAAAATGGGGAATATTGAAAGTGTGGACGGCCAGTCGGAGATGAAGCATCACATCATGCCTCTGAAAGTGCCCATGCCTGACCCTACAGAGCTGGAGGAGAAATTTGCCATTGTTTTGGTAAGTTATAGTTCAGATTGTCATGGTGTGGCTCTGGTTCCTGTCCCTGTTATTTATTAACAACTTTAAAGTATTTTTTTGTTTTTTTGTTTTTTTTTTCATTCGGTGTTTTGATTTTTATTATTATTATTATTATCATAAGTAGCCTATTATTATCGGTGATGGGTTTAGTTCACTTGTTGCAGCATTTATTTTAAATAGTCTTGTAAGGTAATCACATTTTAACAATTATGGTTCAAAAATAGTGATCTAATTAACCTACTCATCAACAAATTTACTGACAGTGGTTGCTCTTTGTTGTTCATGTGACAATGGAGTTTATCTGTGGCCTGGCGTGTAAATAGATTTAAGGGGTATGGAGAACATAGTATGGGTAAAGATACCCAAGTACTCTATTTCCATCGTCCATGATGAGTTGCTGATAGTTTTAAATAAATCCGACCTGCGCTGTGTGTCCCGCCCCTTATTCTCTGCCTGCTGTTCCCCCTCTCCTGCGGTTCTTTTGTCTCCCCTAAAGTCAGACAACTCAGCGTTTGGCAAAAGCGGAGAGATAGCCTTAAAGTTTGCCAAGACCGGGGCAGTTTTTTTTTTTTTTTGACATTCTCCTTGACAGACGCTGAAACCCGGATCGCGGCATTCCTCGCCCGTGTTTGTTCAAAGGCTTCTCGCTGCAGACTGAAACACCATCTGAAAACAACATTTTCTGAATTCCCCCAAAACTCCCACACCCGAGAGATGGTAAAGCCACCCCTCCCCTCCTCCTCCTCCTCCTCTTCTCCCTATCAGACCGGAGTTGAGTTGTCTGAGCGCTTTGTAATACTGAGCACACAGTCAACACCCACTTTTACCAGTTAACAACAGTTGATGTGTCTACTGAGGCTGTCATCCTGGATCAGTGAGACAGAAAATGACTTTTTGTGCAATCCTGTGATGTGACTTCACAAAATTCACAATTCCTTGTTATTTTTTAAAGAACAGCCTAGAAGATTTTGGTTTATCCTGGACAACCTAAACAGTTATTAGAGTTCCTTCTCCTGTGTTATTACTGATGACAACAGCACATGTGAAGTTGAACACTTCCTTTTGCATTTGGTTGTTTTCTCAGCCTCAGTCTACGCATCCCTCACAAAAAAAACATTGCACTTAATGAAGTCAGTGCTGCTGCCTTCAAAACTGTCCTCTATTACACTGTCTAATCAACACCCTAGCAACACAGCAGCATCAATTATACAGCCCTGACCATGTAATTCTTGTTAAATAGACACACAAGCGTTTCTGGCAAGTATTTATTTCGTACTCCTCACTCCAAAACTTCGACATAGCCACACCCTGCCTTATTTTTTTTAGCTCTTTAAGACCTTAATTACAGTTGCATACAACAAGGAGCTGGGGACTTCCTCGTGTGATTCAGAAAGACTAATTCTTGAAAACTTTGTGGGTCCTTCACGTTGCTTCATGCAGGAATAAAGCCATTATGCGCTTGCTAGAGCTGTCAGTGGCTGTGGAGTAAAGCCATCATATCAAAAGATAAGCGCAGCAAAAAAAAAACATTCAAGGCCTCGCTGTTGACTGCTGTGCTAAGTCTCGGCTATTATGACAGTTATACACAGCACTACACTGTAAGTCTGAGTTATTATGACAGGTTTTCACATCTCTTCCACACAGAGGACTCACTGCATGAGTCAATGGGTGCTCATAAAAAGCCATTTTTAGAGGAATATAAGTTTTTTTCCATGTGACTGATGGGTAAACCACCTTAGAATTATTTTTAGCCTTCACATTTTCCATAAAGAATGACTGGAAATCATTTTTTTATCAACATACACGTTGCTCAGGCCAGCACAGGCTGCAGTTGTGAGAGCGCCTCGTAACACACAACCAAACTCAATCCCTGTTATTATGCTCAACCGTGCAGGGCAAAGGATTTGAGCGCAAGATGCAGTTTACTCAAGATTTGAGTCGTGTTTGTGACTGGGAAAGACTTTCTGAGTTCCCTTAACCCCCTCCACCCCTCCTCGCTGGCAGCTCCAGATTTCCTTTACTTTGTGGGAAAGAACAACACGTTTGTATATTTTAGTGGTCTTATCGGACAATGGTCTCCTCTCGGTGCTGCCTTGTCTTGTTGTGAGATAAAGGGACTTCAAAGCCTCTGTCTTTGACGGTGGACGTTGTCAGGAAGAGAGGGTGATGGCTGCAGGTCAAGTTGCCCCTTCCAAATGATCATATATGCCAAAAAAGCTACAGTTCTGATTTCTTGCTTCAGAGACTGAACTTATATGGCAGTAGCCTAAGCAAATAAAGCACTTTCCATAACTGATCATTTAGAAATGGGTAATTTCTCCTCCTCTGCATCACTGTGTTTCCAGCTGCATGATGACATGCCTGTGTAAATGGATGTGCGTATGTGTCTGCGTCTGCTTGGTGGGACGGCCTCCTCCTCTCCGACGCAGCTCACAGACGTCCCACTGGAATGACAGCGGCCCATAATGATGTCATGGGCGCAGCCTCTGCCAGTGTAGTAATATCCCTGGGCTAATGACTTTAACAGGATCACTCTACTGTAGATGGGTGAGGGCAGCGGAGGGGGGGCGGCGGGCGGGACGAGACCCCTGGGTTAGCTTAGACTACTTCATGCGGTCTGCTAATAAAATGCCTGGGTCAGATCTAACCGGCAGCATGTGCTAAAGGCATCTCCCCTTCTTCTCTTTTGTCCAGCATCCTCAGAGACGGCCTCAGCTCTGTCTTTTGTGGCTGGAAACAACTGCCTGGCATTTTCCTCCTTTCTTTTTACAGAGGAAATTGCATTGTAGCCAATCGTCCACTGTGGTTAGTTCCCGTTGCAATAAGAAATGTGTTCCTGGAGGCTGCAACTAGCGCATAACATCCCATTAGTTCAGCTTGTGCTCAGCAAAGCCCTACCTAGACCTCACAGACAGATCTAGGCACACAACATAGAGGCCATATCTATATACTGATTTCCAATGTTGGCATCAAAGAAGACTGATAGCCCTCTCAGGGTAGTTGTCTCATTTTCCATAAACTTCTCCATGTCCTTGCAATCCCTTAATTATCCCTGGACCATATGGCTTTGTGGGATTCTAAGTGGAACTTCTCATTCTCTCTCCCAGTCTGTTTCCTACCTTTTCATCCCCTGAAGTCTGTCTCACTGTGGGTCTGGCCTATAAGCTAACACTCTCCATATGACTCTCTCCTTAAGCGAATGATGTGAGATGCTAGCGCCGTTTTCAAAAGGTGCACGTCTGGTGCGGAGGCCTTGGTTGCCTGGGATCCTCTTTCAAAGTGGCCATGCACCAATCCACCGCTGGATTCCTGCGGTCTCGTCTCGGCTGAGGCCACAGGAGAACTCAGAGAGAGGGAAAATTCCCTTTGAACTGGCTGTCTGCCACTGTTCTGGGTTGTAATGACTTTACCAACATTTTTAAACAGCGCACACATATTTAAGAGCTGTTTGGAGAGCAACATGTGATTATTTTCACTACTTGATTACACTGGAAACCATCCTAACCGATTTGTCTGACTGTGCTTAGCTCCCCACATCCCTTATACTCTGACATCGAGTTGCATCATGCATCGATGTGCGTTTCAGTTGAGGTTTCCTTGTTCCGCAGCGACATCCTTCTAAACATTGGCATGGCACATTATGTTTAACCGGTATTTGTTGTGCAAATAAAGATGCAGAGGGCAAGTTTGAGGTAGTGAAATCAATCAGAAAGTGCTGACAAAAAGGCGCAGGCACCCCGTCTGACATCAGCATTCCCTGAAAGTTTAAAGAGAACCTTGAGGGTTGTAGTGTCTGATAGATGCCACTCAAGTGGAACTAATGGAGTCAAGCTGTGCGATGTGTTTATGGGACATAAAACTAAATCATTTTCATTTGTTAAAGGATGGTTGCGTTTTATTTATGCGTCTCGTATGTCTACCACTCCCTCCCGTCATCTCCGCCGTTCCACTTTTCTAAAGGGACACCAAGTGTGTGTGTGTGCAAGCTTTTGTATGTTTGTTATGTCACTCAAGTTGGGAGAGAGTACATCTGGCTCAGCCACCCACCACTAGGTCCTAGGAAGAAGGGGATTATGGGAGTTGAGTGCACACAGCTAACTTGGTTTCAGAGCAGCAGGGCAGGCGGGGGGTTTAGCACCAGGCTGTCCACCTGGCTCTTTTTCCCCTCAGGCTACAATTCCCAATCTGGCCTAGGCTTTATGGGAAGTTTTAGTGCTTCTCTCCTTGCAGTTATTTTGCAAGCAAAGGTCAAGTTAAAGACCACGACTGAACAGATATAGCCTGTCCACACAGAACGTAGATTGTTCCTTCATGAGATTCACCTGAGCGGCTGATTCTATTAAGCCAGACAAACTCCTCAGTAACATTACAGAGTCGTCAGGAAGACTTATCGTGGAAGCTAAACATGCATGTAATCTGTGTTGTTGTTTGACTAAACTTTTGGGGAATCTTTTTATGGAAAGTCACATCATTTTATTTGTTTCATCTCCAGCCTCACCAACAGCTACTTTGTATGACATAAGTTGTTTATTCACATCATTGAGTGTAAGTGGTTGTAGATTTATTCGTACATGTGAAGAAACTGCATCTGTTTGTTATTTGTGTGTATGCTTGTGTGCGTGCGACGGTGTGCTCATGTGTGCGTGCATGTGGCTGTGTGTGTGTGTGTGTTTGTGTGTGTGTTAATACGTGCATTCGTGCGTGTCAGTGGGGGTTTGCATGCTGCTCTACTGCAGCTGCACCACAGCTCTGGCTTGGAGAAGTGGTTTCCTCCTCAATACAATGGGGACTCTGTCAGTCGGTGTTGTTTTAGAAAGGGGGCCTCATCCCCTGGTGCCTTTTGTGCCGCTGCACTCTTTTTACGTGGACACGCCGAGGAACTGCCGTAAGACCATTTAGAGAGCTAATGGATTACGGCTTAATGCCACCTCTCCGGCCGGCCTGCAGCGTGCACACCCGCGACATGATGTAATTATTTCTCAGGCCTTCCTTAAATGAACGCAGTGACTCCACTGCTGTATCGACTTGTTTCTCACATGACTCCTACTTCTGCTTTTTCATAATTTCTTCAAGTGATAAGAACTGCTTGACAGTGACGCTGAAAGTGTGTGAAGACATAATGGGAAATAGGGGGAAACATTTTGGAGACACATGACTCCTGATATGATTCAGCGATTTTCATGTGAATTCCACCCATGCTAACTTTCTTTTGGTTTAGGCTTTTGTGACCAGTTCCTCAAAAAATAAATGCTTTGAAAGTTTGTGTGTTTTGTTTTTTTGCCTGAACCTTCATTTCTACACAGGGTCAGGCCCAGATGGGTTGTCTTTTCTCTTCGGCCGACCTTCAACAATCTCACCGGGCAGTGTGTCAAGAGGCCTGGCTGGCCTGAGTTATTGAGGCATTCATGTACCTGCATTCCTGACATTCCCTTTGTATATCGTCTGTTGGCGAGGGCTTCCCTGGGCGCTGCGTGGACGCACAGAGGAGAACAAACAGGATGTTCGCCGCACAGGAATGAATGAATACCTCTGATTCATGACCAATTGTAGTGGCGGTTTATTTAGAAGTCACTTGTAGCCTTACCTATACCTTTGTTACGGTCTGCGCTTCCCAAATTTCCTGTTTAAAACAAAATACAAGGGACAATATTTTTGGTAGCAGGGTTTTTGTCAGGTGGAATTTCTTGAATAGGTTTACGTCACTGTTGTTTTGGACGATTGTATCATGAACATCTGTCAGAAGGACTTGCCAGACCAGCTAGTGTAAACAAGTGAAACTCTAAACTTTATGCTTCAAGCTTGAGGACCATCACTCTTGATATTTGCATCTTTATCTGCGGTCATAACAAGTCAGGCTTCAAAGAACCTTCTGAAGATAATGTCTCTGAATCCAGCAGGACTCGTGCTATCACTTCTGTCGATCACTCTCATGTCCCCAAGTAAATAAATAGGATACCAAATGGGTTCAGGAAGGTGGCACAAGATTTATCAACCTAAAATGGCTTCTGATGCTTCTTTGCTTTGACTGGCTGTGGAATGCCCATTTGGTTGAGTATTATAAGACCGGGACTGGAGGGAAAGTTATTTCTCGTAACAGAGTGACTCAGAGGTCGCAGACCAGAAGCTGTGGGTTCGTGAAACTGATGTGGAGTTTTCAGAAGCAGACCGAGCCGGAGAAGGGAGGGAGGCGGTGGGATTTCGTGGGGCAGCAGTGGGCTGCGGGACGACAAGAGGACTGAGTGGAGCAGAGCAGAGAGGCCTGTAGGAGGCTGAGACCTTCACACCACAGCTGTAAACTGTGTTGCTGTTAACTGCCGCATCAAGATGGTGTCATGGGGATTTAACAGTTTTTGTTCTAATGTTACTTGTGGAATGTTTGAGCCATTAGAAAAATCATTTACTGACTGTTGAAGGACAATAAATCATGTTTTCTTTAGCCTTACTGTACAGGAAAAGTAACTCATTTTAAAAAACAATTATAGAATATAGTTTCCACATTTTATGTTTTCATCATTTGTCAAATAGAAGAGGGGTTTTCAACCTTTTTAATGTTCCAGAATCCCATTTTTATTTGTGTTAAGTATTAAATTGCACCGCCAGTTGTTCGAGCACAAAACTTTTTTATGAAAGTATGAAATTGTTAAATACTTGAGCACAAGTAGATTCTATAAAATGAAAATATATTAAAAGAATCACTTTGTTTTATATTGTAAAGTGAATTAAATAATAGTGAATTTAAGCTATCCCTCAGGACACTCTGGAATGCCCTCCAGGGGGATTCCAGAGGACTCCTGCTGGTCCCCGGACCCCACTTTGAAACCACTGAAATAGAATAATGTTATTGTGGTTTGATCAGTTGGACTGTTTTTCACCTATGTGCTTCAGGTTTCACATATCAAAAATGTGGTTTGGCCATTGGCATTAGTTTTACATTTAAATGAAGTGCGTGTCCTAACTCCCTAGTGCCTGTTATGTTAATACCTTAATGTGGCAACAGAGCCTGTTTATATTTGCTCTGCAAACAAGGACTGGAGGGAGGAGGGAGAGAGATAGGGAGAGGAGGGATTTGAGTCCTATGAAATTCTTACTTCTCCCCCTGTTATAAAAACATCTCTTCTTCTTCTTCTCCCCCCGTCTCTGCCTTGGGGAGAGGTGGCAAGACTCTCCCCTGTAAACCTCCCCGCTCCTCCAACATCTTTGTGGAGGACTCTTGCTTTGTTGTGATTGCCCGGTTCGGGTTACCTCGCCAAAGAGCGACAGGGTGATCAGATGTCCGCTCAGAGAAAGGGGGGCAGTGTTTTCTCACACTCCGCTCCGCCGCTCTCAATTCAACGGGTCGTACCTGGGAGCTGGAAAAACACCCACAACCCACTTACATGTAAACACGATGCCTGAGCAGACGTGCAAATACACACACATTCACACACACACAAACAGACTCATGTCGCACACGTAACAGCCTTGGAACAAAAAGACATTGCTCAGTGCCGTTTTTGATTTCCTGAAGTGCGAAGGAAGTCCCTGCAGTCCCATGACGGCAACAGCTGAGCGTCTTGTCCTGTCTCCTCTCATTGTGTTTCATTAACAAGGAAGAGGAGAAAACCAAACAATAGCAGTGATATTAGAAAGAAAAAAGGCAAGCGCATCTTTAGATGATGTCAGAGGCTGATTTACAAACACTGGCCTAACCATGTTTACTGTGAATGATGTCATCACACCTTCAGGTCATCTGACTGGATGAGTCACACACATGTACTCACAATGAAAGTGTAAGTGATGCACATTTATGTCACAAAGTTCAGAAGTTGATGTGTCTGTACTTACCCAGCCCTGGTGAGGGCAT
>OMLF01027564.1:2993-13616 GCA_900302615.1 Holocentrus rufus
GGGGGGGGTCACTTTTAGAAATGCTTGCCGGCAATGCATTGATTCTCACTTCATTGAGTTGGGAGTGCTGTTGATGGAGGCAGACGCACGATATCCTGCACACACCAGCATCTGAACAACTCCAATATGAGCAGAAGATATTCCTTTTAAAGGTTCTGGGAATGACTTCACTGATTTAAACACGGGCAGAATATCACTTTTGTCATGTGAAAACCTTCATTCTGTTGAAAGATTACATGCTTCTCTATGGTCCGTAAGCTTAAAACAAGGCTATTTTCCCTAGTTTCTGAAAAGTTGAGCTACTAGGTTTTCACCAGACAGTAATGATGTTTTCTGTTTAAGAATTCTGGAATGACATTACTGGCTTAGGATCAGTCATCACACCAACTTGCCATATGCTCTTCCCTTAGCCTAAAATACATTTTAGGTAGATTCTCGTGTTCATGCACATTGTTTACTCCATAAACGTAACATCTGATGCGAATCTCAACCTAATAGGATGTAGAAAACAATTTCAATTGAGACTGGAGGAGCAGTGATAGCCTGGAGGTTGGAGAAGTAGGCGTGTGGCAAAAGGTTGGGGGTCAAATGCCCAGACTGGCTGGGAGACACAACAACTGCTGAGATGCAAATTAGCAAGGCACTTAGCCCCCTACGGCTTCAGTAGAGCTGCTCCTTTTTTAACAGAGGACTGTGGTTAATCTGGGCTGCTCCTAGTGTGAATGTGTGTAATCCCATGAATGTGCAGCAGGATGATACAAAAAAAGAGCATGGAACCAGCTGAGTAAATTAAGGGTAAATTAAGATGTAAGAAATAAGGTAACAGCAACCATGACCATAACCATTAGTACCTCTCTCCACTCAGGGTTGAACAAATTCCAAGTTTGGATGCTCAGGGCGTTTCTGTCTGCGCAGTGCTCTGAGTGTCTAAAACATGAGGCCCTCATGGCAAATAAGCAGCGCACAGTAAACAAAAAAAACTCTTTCACTGCCACAAATGCGCCTTTAAAAGCCTTATGGGAAACGAGCCCCAGCGCTGTCTGAGATATCACATTTGATGGACAGATGAACAAACTAACAGACGGACAACTCCATAAGTCCTTTGCCCCCAGCTGCATCATGGGAGACACAACGCACCAGGGGAGTGGTGAGGCCTATTGATCTGTCCAGCTGCTTCCTGACAGTATCTGTAGCAGTGCCAGTCAGTTCAGATGGCCTTTTGCATTTAAGACTCTTTTCTCCTCCAGCATACGGTTGATGGAGACGTGTCCATACGGCTTGACTAAATATAGACAAGTGCACACACATTAAGAAAACACATGTATGCCAGCGGACACCCACACACATACCCAGAAACAAGCATATGTGTGCAAAAGCATGTACGCACAGTGTGTCTGCCAGCAAATCTGCCAGATTCTCCCTGATCTGCATTATGAAGCAAGTTGAAGTGTCAGAAAAAAGAGAGGGGAAGGAAGAGAAACAGGGAGTCCATGATGTTTTCTCCACCTTCAGCGCCCATTGCTTTCTGCACTGCATTTCCCAAAGATCAACTGTCAGTCAAACAGTGTGAGCGGAACTATGATGTCTTTCTTCGGATTTTCTGTTGATGGAGAGGATAATTCTCAGGAAAGAGCTACCAGAGTGTTTAGATCAGTAAATGGACAAGCTCTCAACTAAATCTACGATGAATCACTATCTATCCACAAGAACTCTATTCTTGTCGGGGGGGAGAAAGCCTCATAAACAGGGTTTAAACATGGGACACTAACAATAAAAACTTATTAAAGCAGCAGTGAGCGATATTGGCATTTTGGCTAACTTCCTGTCTGTTCTTGCAGTTAGCAGTACCCGCCCTCCTCCCCATGTCATCACATGCATGTGCAGCACTCTTTGCTACAGCACCTTACAATATTACTTTTCTTCAGCAGTCTTAAATTGCACAGTGTACTTAGTTGTGTAAGCCGTTCCTGGGAGCGCTGGAATTGGTAGCTTCTCTACCATGGTCAGTTAACTCTAATTCACCGAACACTGGTGATCTGGAAAAGGGAAAACTGCAGAAAAAAAGGAAATAACTTCCGCCCATAAATCAGAGGCTGTGCAGCCCTGATGTGGCCACAGGGAACAAATAAGTAAGAAATTAAGTAAATAACTAACTAAATGTCTATGCCATGATCGATCAAGGGAAAAAGATGATGTTGGGCGCAAAGACGACGGACCTCTTCCTCTGATTTTGTTTAATTAACTAACTTTAGGTGAGGTGATTTAGGTTGTTCAGTAAGTTTCTGATGCATTTCTCACTTACTGTAGCCATTTGAACTGATTGCATTAATTCATTCAGTTAAATTAACCTTATAAATTGTTGAATTAGGGTTTATTTAGAATAAGCTTCCATATCTTGTAGCGTTTTATTCTTCTTATTCTATTAGCAATTGTAAGTATATAAAAACTGACTGGCTATCTTTTGAAGAACTGATTCTGTTTTGTTGTTGTTTCCTTCAGCTGCGCATGTCTCTATTTACATATATTTCAGCAGTTAAATAGATTTAGGATATATAGGTTTGCAGTGAGGACAGAGCTAATTGAACCTTGTGTGAGGTTCAGTAAACAACAGTATTTCTGCAGCTACATTATACTAGTTTTTCACAGTTTTTTACGGCGTCAGTGGAAAACTTACCTAACATGGAGAAGAGCAGCGTAGGCTTCACTGCCAGCCAGGACATAACTAATACCTATAGAAATACTAGACAGAGAGAGAGAAGATGGAAACAGAGATGAAGCAACAGAGAGAGAGAGAGAGAGAGAGAGAGAGAGAGAGAGAGCAAATAGAGAAGGAAAAGGAGAGAGAGAAAGAGGGTTGGTTAGTCATCAAGCAGAGATTGGTCGTCATCCAATACCCTTTAATCTCAGTAATTGGATGCTTATCTTTAAAAAAAAAAAAAAAAAAAAGTCAAAAGTTTAGCAAGAACTCTGCTGTATTGAACATTACACTGTTGCCTCATCTCAGAGCCTGGGGCTAAAAACAACCGAGGGATTTATTTTTAAATCATTCCTCATTTCCAAGCACGGTGCCTTGATCTTCCACAAGTTTTCTATTTTATATTTGCTCAAAACAAAAGTTGCCCTTGGGGGCTTCTTCCAAGCAAATGTTTTCGTTTCATATCTACTTTAAGCATCACACACTCACATCAAGCCGGAAATCTGTTCACAAAACTGTTGTGGCTTCATAAAGGAGCCGAGCTTTGTTGAACATTAGCGGTGGGTGTTTTACTGTAGGCTTCAATCCAATGACAAGACAGGTTTTTGTAGCTCAACATCTGTTCCGTTTCTTATAACTTAAGCGGGTGTAGTCTCTCAACAGCTGGTTGAAGGAAGCGTAAATCCATTAGCAGCTTTTCAGACAGCTCAGTGTCATTTCAAAGCTGAAGTACACCCCCTCTTTACAAACTTAATAGGAGACATCACATATGGTAACACATTTAAATGGACTTATTCCAGCGTTCTGAGCTCTGTTTTAACCTTTGGAAAAGCACTGCAACTTCACAACATTTCTGCATAATACCATATATTACTCTGACACTGAACTGTATAATACAATTTTATTTTAAGTATCAAACAAATGTAATAAACTAAGTAATTTAAAAACTGCATTTATAATGAGAATTACTGTAATGTTTTGCCTCACACAGCACATAAGTGATCGGTTATGTATACAATGTGATTGTTGATTATTTGCCAGCTGGAAATTAATTACATTGGAAGTTGCCTGAAATTGATTTTGAAATCAAGATAATGGCAGCTCACATCCTGCAAAACATTTTTATGGTCCTGTCTTAGCAGCGTTAACATGGACCCCCACACAGGTACAGCATCTGTGAGTTGTTGATGCATTGATCTTGAGTTTTCTACGAATTTCTGCACAGGGGTTTTGAAGTCAGCAGCTTGTGACTTTATTACCTCTGTATGTGAAGTAGTTCCATGTTCTGTTCCTGGACCCAGTTTTGTTAAACATTTTAGGTGAACTGGATTCCACTCCAAGACATAGTGGACCATTTAAGGCTACTGCCTTATTTTCAGTTTTCCTCCATGAATCTTTAAGAAGACAGTGAGAGCCAAACTCAACAGAGGGCTTTCGGGTAACACAGTGCACTTTGTGGTAGCCATATTGGAAGTCCACAGGTCTTGAGCAACAGTAACTGACTGCAGCTGATTGTGTTTCTAAACCAACCTGTCCATTTCAACAGAATTCTTGTCCAACACATTTCATTGTACCGTTGACCCTGTGTTAACCGACACATGACCAATAAAACTGAAACTGAAACTGAGAATTCAATATATATGGTTATTTTCTGTGCTGTTTTTGACTCAGAACTGATCATTTAATCACTGAGAGATCTGACAGATTCTGTGTCAGCTTGTTAGGTTGCTAACCATCATATCTGGTCAACTAACATTTACTGTCATGCATCGCTGTTTTTTGAACACATCTGATTTCCACACTAGTTAACGTATCAAGCTGAAGCTAGCATTAGTAGCGGCTTGACATCATGTGATAACAGTAACTTTTGCTGCTTTGCTAACTTGGCCTGCTGGCTACATTGCTAGCTAACAGTTTGTCCAGGTTAACTGAACTGACTGAGCTTGTCAAAATACAACTTTGAGTGTTTTGGAGTAGCGACAACTTTCTTCATAGCATTTCCAAATTAACCTTCAGTCTTTATATTTAGCCTTTATTTATGCAAAGCCAATTGATGATTTCTTCTGTCTTATCAAATCCACACGTATATACTGCAGACGTTAAGTTAAAAGTTCACACTTTCAGTATTGATGATTATTATATAAAACATTATGTAACACAATAACGCTATATAACAGATATTACACTATAATACTTAAGATGGTATAATGATTATGGTGCTAATTATGATGAAACTTATTATAAGGATTATTGTTTGTTCCAGTGCCACTTCGATCATGCTTGATGATCAAACAATTTTATTTTTTTACTATGAATTCAAGCATTCAACAGGTTATGGTCTACTAGAAGGCACAACTTCAGTAGGGAAATGCCCACACATCTGGGTCCTATAGTAACATGCTACCTGTAGAAGGTGAAAGATGAAAATGAGCCGCACCAAGAGAAGTGCATTATGGGAGCATTTTACTCTCAAAAGCCCGATCCAGGTGGCATTAAAACTACTGGGTGACATCTGTAATGAAAATATTTATTTTTCAAGACAGTGATTTGAGGAATAAAATTAACACTTATTATACACCTCAGGATAACAGAGGGGCATTCCACGTATCATATCATGGACTACAACCGGGCAGTATTTCTCAGTACTGACGGTCTGTGGAGATGGTAATAGAATTGAAAAGGGACATCGGAGTTTGCTGAAAAACAGGACATAAATAGCCCAGTAATTATTGCTCCCACAATTACGTTGATCCTGATGATAAAAAAAAATCACACACTTAAGCCGGTGAAAATTACATTACCAGACATCCCTCAGTAATTTTTCTGCCATCTAGATAAGGCTTAAGATGACGAGGCTTTTTTAAGCACTTTGTGATGCGTCATACAATGATCTATCATTCAAGTTTGGGCCTAATGGCTGATAATTGATTTGATAATTTAATGTGAAAATTGATTCCAAAGAAATCCTGAATCTGCATCCCTAGTACCTACAAAATAATATCCTTATTGAATTTTCTACTTTATTCTGAAGCTTGTACGGTCCATTCTGTTAATGTTTATCAGTGTCAGTTGTATGTTAAGGCTAGATTATTTAAAGTGGGCTGTGTGGTGTGGTGAAGTGTTTTTGGAGGCAAAAAACATCAGAAAGAACAGTTCCACTTTACTGAGACAGTGAGTTTAGTTTACTGACAATTTACATGCAATAGCGTCATGCAAGGCGTTTAGTGCCAGGCAAACAACAAAAATACAAAACACAAGAATTAAAGCAGCTTTTTATCCTTTGACAAACTTTTGTTTTGTTTTGATTTTTGTTGAGCAAAGTCTAAAACTACGGTCCCCCTTTTCTGTGGACCAGCTTTTGGACCAACTCCATGTGAAGGTGAAGCAGCTGTGTGTGTGTGTCTATATTATGGGTATGGGTCTGCATACGTGCACAGATCACAGGGTAAACAAGGGTAAGAGATGCAGGTCACTGTGTGTGTGTGTGTGTGTGTGTGTGTGTGTGTGTGTGTGTGTGTGCGTGCGCGTGTGCGAGGTCGAGCCTCGGTATTGATCGAGCACTAAGCCTCCTTGAACACAATGAGGGAACTATCGATTGGGCAGGTGTTACAGAGCTGGTCACACACTGATAACAAGACCTTCCACCAGCAATGCTGAAAGTCCCGCAACAAGCATGCAGGCACACAGACACACAGACACACACTTCAGTCACTGCTGCAAGTATTACATGCAGTACCAGACCACATCAGTCCATGCTCGCGCTGTGTACCATGGGAATAAACCTTGCACGCATATTGCGAGGCTGCAGATCTCTACAGTGACAGAACAGTGAATGGCTCTTAAACTGACCTGAAGGACTGCAGTTAGGGATGAATTAGTACTGTTAACTTTTCTTCTTCACTAATAATATCAGTTCCACAAACTGAACTTTAACTTTAACTATTAGTTAAAACAAGAACCTTTCCTGTTTTGTTGATAATGGAATTATATTAAATTAAAATTAAACTTGGATGTGATGTGATTTCACTTCCATAGTGAAGTTCCAAAATAACATTTTTAGCACATAAACGAATGCAAACAAAGTGGATTATGCCAATATTAAATACAACATGTCACATTACCCGTTTTTTTGTGAAAGTCATATCAGATTGTTTCTTCCTGGCACAAGGTTACTATGCGGAAGTTCCCTGCAGACTTTACCTGCTGGGTCTACTTTCCAGTTCACATGGGAAAATAACAAGAAAAGAGCTGTTTAATTTCCTCAAAAAATGGGTACCGGGACTTGGGTACTTTTGAGGAGCAGCTCACAACAGCTGATGTTACCATGACAACAGCTGGTGTTGTTCTCCAGGGATGACGGTATTAGCCAGCACAGAAAAAATGATTTTTGTGCCGTCTATGCAAGAACATTAAAAACAAAGACACAAGAATAAGTATTTGTGTCTTCTCTTCTGTATCCATGTTGTGAAAACACTTTCACTCATAGACTTTTTACCTCTATGATGTTTTTGGGTTACTACTAGTTCAGTGCATTATGACTGCAGTTGACAGTATGTGGCTTGTAAATTAGAGTGGGAAAGCGGGCACAGTGTGTGGACCGAGTGAAACAGGGAGTCAGTAGATCCATTTGCTGTTACCATGTTTTGAATAGCCCTTTGAGGTTTGTCAGGTCTCCGAGTTTGGAAAATAAACATCTTGTTAGTGCATGGTGAAGTGTTTTGGAGGCAAGAAACATCAAAAACAACAGTCCCACTTTACTGAGACGGTGACTTTAGTTTACTGACAATTTACTTTACTTTTGCTATACTTAAGTATTTAAAAAACCCTATTACAAGCTGACATCCTGCTTCACGTACACACACACACACACACACACACAAGCATGTACCAACTATTAAGATAACCTGCCTTGCGCATGATACAGACTGACCACGTGAATCCGGCTGAAAACTATTTCTGATTTCTAATTAATCTCACTATTAATTTCCACTTAGATGTAGATGAAGGGGGGTAATTGGTTTAAAGATGGATCTTTGCACAATTAGAAAAAAACTAAGACTTGGATTAGGCAAAAGGGGATACAATAAGGAAATCTGTCTTGATATTTTGCTCAACATGCTTAATATATTTTCACACAATAAAGTAATAATTTCACAGGCTAAGCTGTTTAATGGTTTTCACTGAGGTCACCTCCAGAGTAAATAACACAAAAGTATGTCAAGAGTGTTAATTTCCTTCATATGCAAATATATCCATTTGTAGCCAGTTCCCTCAATCAAGTTATCCTCTCTTTTCTTTCTTCTCTGAATTTCACAGTTAATTATTAATCAACTGTGAATTCTGAATGCAAAATTTGGACTGTTTAGATGGCCCCATTTAATACCTGCCTGTGAATGGCTAAAGAACATTCACATCATGAAAATTACTTCATTTGCAATTAAGAACACAATGACATATTCTGTATATCATGAGTTCTGCTTTCAAGCCTGGCCTTCTTACTCTTTTCACAGTTCCAGGAGCCTCACTGTGTCATCATGACTGGATAAGCTGCTGCAGCACCTGCTGCACCGATCTAATCATTTCACTGATATTATCTACCTACTGACATGGCGCGGCCCTTCACTCAGCACTGACAGACTTCGTTTGTGAATAATGCAATGAAAAGTATAGTTATTATTCTTTTCTTCAAGAAAAAAAAAGGATGCATGGTGTCTTTGCAATTGCCGCCTGTGCTCACACGCTCTCGAACACACACAGAATGTCATCTAATGTATGACTGATAAATGTTGCACCACCAAAATTTGCCCGATTGCTATGGTAACTTACAACTGGAAGAGGAGAATGCAGTTGAAAGCATGGCTCATGGGCCGGGAGAGGAAGAGGAGGCCGAGCAGATGAAGGTTTGGCTGCAGGCCTTCAGCTTGGCTCTGGACAGCTGCTGCATCCTGCTGCAGCAAACCTGTATCTGAAACACAGACAGGGATGGACAAGGATGGTGATTCTCGAAACTCTAAGTTATGGAAAACTGCCTGCTTCAAATCATATAATACCATCCAAATCTTCTCAAACCAACTACATTTGTGGAGCACATACAACTATATTTCTGGCTACAAAGTGCAGCACTGACTAATGCCTGACAAGAGACTACTTGGTCAGTTTGATAAATTACTGGAGGCATGTGGTTCTAAGTGTAGGCACTGTGTCAGACTTTTATTGTTAATTGCTGACAGCTTCTGCATTCTAAATCCACAACTGTGAGCAAAAATCAATTATTAAATCTCCTACATTCTCTTGGACATGGATTTGGTCAATTATCTCAATTTTCTGTTTTATTTGCAGAACCAAAAGAATGTTGGAGAAACTATAATATCTCAACTACTAATATAAGATTCTGCTTTTCCTTCTGTTGTGTTACACAATAAATGATTAGATATTATCATAAAACCAATGCCTCAATGATCCCTCAATGATCACACCATCAAAATCTCACACAGAGGACACAACTGCACAAAAATGCTGAGGACAGGAACAAGAGGATAATAAATATTGTGATTAAGAATGTCAGTCTATACTGAAGGTCCTGAGTTCACTTGAGTGACTGTTCGGTAACTAATATAAGGACCAGAAGGTGACATGTTGAATGCATACAAAAAATGACTTCTCTTCAGTCAAAGGCACACATCCAGAGCACAATAATATATCAATGGTTACATATAGCCACAATGTATAATGTCAAATATAACTGGAAAAGGGGACAGATCAAAAAAGTAAGAATAAGGAAGAGAAACTTCAATGTAAAAAATGAAATAAAATAATCCCTGTAGCCAGTAATCACCAGTAACATCTAGTAATCTTGACATATCTAACTTACACTCTACAAGAAAGAATGGAATGAATACATAAATAATTAAATAACTCTTTCACTCTTATTCTATTTCTTTTCTCTAAACTTTAACTTTAATAATTTAAGTTTTCATGTCAGGAATGTAAGGCTGCTAAGGACCGTATGCATCATTTTGGCTGCTGTATTTTCTGATGATACAAGAATTGAAACCTATTCTACTGTTGCAGAGAAGCTTAGTGAAGCTTATGCTGCTGTCTTAAAACTCAGTCATGCCAACAAAATGACAAATATACAGGGTTTTTCCCCAGAACTGTATTCTTGGCCAAGTGGAAAAGCCTCTGAAACAGCACTTAAACCGCATTCAAATAATGACATTAAGGCCTGGATTTCAGATTATTTTCCTGAACTAATCACAAGCATCTTTTCTACAAATGCAGAGCTTGGCAAAAGATGCTTTGAAAGACTAGAAAAAAGAAAAAGGTAGAGCACATGATGCTGCTGCTGAAGCTGAATGATTATGGCATGAGACTCACAAGAGAGTATCACTTATGGGATGGAGGAAAGTCATCAGACAGGAAGAAATATGCAAGGATGGATGGATGAATGTGTTTGTGTGTGTGTGTGTGTGTGTGTGTGTGTGTGTGTGTATTATTGCAGTGCAATGTGTTAATGGGTGAGTGAATGTTATTCCCCAGGCAGGAGAGACAGCACCCATGAGCAATCCCTCAACACTTAAATGCAACATGCATCTCTCTCTCTCTTTATCTTTCTCCCTCTCCTTCGCCCCATTCAGCCATTTATTTGAGGAATAAATGACTGAACAGACAGATGAGCAGATAGAGACAACGATGTAAAGATGAATGTGGACATACAGTCGCAGCGTTGGACTGGCCAGGAGAAGGATATCTTCCATATCAGGTGGAGAAGACAAACTGTATTGTATCTGTGTATGTGTGTGTGTGTGTGTGTGTGTGTGTGTGTACATGTGTGTGTGTGTGTGTGTGTGAGACAGATGAGAGAAAGTAGAGCAGAGACAACGGGAGATACACAGGGAAGCACACAGATTTACACATTTTTGGGTTGT
>OMLF01027566.1:5102-23278 GCA_900302615.1 Holocentrus rufus
GAACTCATTCCCTTTGTATCTTTGTAAAGAGTGAGTCTGCAGAGGGAGACCAACAGCGGTATCCCTCTGCAGACAGAGCGCAGTTCCACTGTCCTGCACTGCTCCATCCTCTCATCACACTCATCCCCGTCCTCTGCAGTCATCTCACGCTCCCACCTATTCTACACAATTTACAGAGACAGCCTGACCATTTCCTACGGCCAGCGGACTGGTGGCCATCAATCAACACAAACTAGGAATCTGTCCTAGGGCACCTTTCACATCACTTCCATGCACGATTGCACTTATCTGTTATTTGTCTGGTGACCAGCAAAGGGTGGTATGTATCTGTATTCCTGTTTGGGAGGGTCATTTGAGGAGCGAGGGGGGTCAGACTGCATGACCCCTGCTGTCAAACATGATGAATTTATGGTGAGAACTGCAGAGAAAGCAATAAGTTGCTCTGCCACCATCCACCTTGTTAAACTGAAACAAATCGCCCGTTGGAGTGCGCATTTCCTTTTCTGTGCACAGCCAGCACGGAGCAAAGCTCCTTGCTGAAGGTTAAGAGTTGTCCCTCAAGCTGTCACATGCCCATCTGTCATAATCATTTAAGCTCGGGATCGTTTAAGTTGTGCAGTGAAGACAAACTGAATCTCTATCAGTGTTAAACTGTAAAACTATTTATTTCTCCCATGTCTTGCAAATAAAAAAAAAGGTATGAATCCGCTGTGTGTGTTCTCTGTTAAAAACATACCTGCAGCATCTGTCAAACTTAACGATGTTGACAGCACAACTGCAAACACGGGCAGTTCTGCTGTCTTGATCTCCCACTGTCGAGATTCACACAACTCGAAAGGACTTCTAAATTTAGAGACACCAATAACAGCAACGGGAAGAAAAATATTATACCTTTTTTCTTTTATTTATTTCATACAAAGCTCCAGCTGCTGCGGGGCGCTGCGCTTAATAGATGAATCGCTGAATAACCTTGAGATGAAAAACATTATCTGCATTTTAGTATGCTAGCTGACAAGCCTCCGGTGTAATCATGTAAAGTCTATTCAAATGTGGTATTCAGAGCTGGTACAGTATGCATTGTTCTGCACGGCTGAGTGGAACCAGACAAGTGGCTTTGCTGCCACCGCCAGACAGGAGGGCGTGGTGATGAAAAACAATATTCAGTCTCTAGCGGGGTCCCCGGCAGACCTGCTCCAAACACTTCCTGCAGAGTGGCTGTCAATATTACAACTGGCTCAGCTGTGGTCTCATTTCCCTGACAGACACTTCATCAGCTTTGAAATATGAGCGACATCTCCTGCAAGATTCAAAGAAATCAAGCACTTTTTTTGTTGAACTGTCCAAATTTTGACATTCATTTTGCCCAGGTCCAGTCCTTATTTAGCCTCCTGTGTCGGTGGCCTGATGGGGCCAATAGAGGGGGGGCGGTTGGTGAAGGGGTGCCACAGGCCCTGGATGCTGGGGCTGTCAGTGTGGAAGGGCTTGCGGATGCGGATGATGTCCAGGCCAGACTGATTGGCCAGCTTGGTCACAAGCTCTGAAATCTGCTGAGACGTTTTGCTTGTGACAATTTCTTCCCTCACGTTGCCATTTACTGCAGGGAAGTAAAAGGGTACTCAGTAAGTATTAGCGAAATGAAAGCCGACAGGCCTGAACATTTCTTACACTTTGAAATGTAACAATGTCAACATGAATAAATTATTTCAGTTGACACTGTTTGACTAAGTCATGTGAAATGCCCATGGCATTTCACTTGGACTGAATTAAGTAGAGGCTTTGTGAAAACCTGTGTTATAGCTCCCTCTACCAGCATCTACAAGCAGTGACAATAATTATTATCTTATTTAATCTCTGTTTGCTTCATTTTCATTGTTTATTTAACATAAGTTTTACCCTATGCCCACGATTGATTAATTACTTATAGAGTTTCAAAAACAGGGCATTTTGACTTTATAGCACGACCAGAGTAGAGTCATGCCTTTGTAATGCTTCTTTTCCAATACTGTATGTTTCAAAAGAAGGTACAGATATTTTTGGAGGTTTTTTGAATAACCGTAGTACCAACAATGAAAAACAATGCCATGTAATTTCAATATTTCAGTAATAGTCTGTAACAAGCTGGTATACTTGGAAACAAATATTAAACACACAGTATGGACTGCACAGAAATGTAGGACTAGTCAGTTGTGTTAAGAAAAAAAAAACACAGAAATAAACACTTACAGTACTCTGCAACTATTTTGGGTATCCTGCAGGTCTGGGGAGACACATACACTACAGTTCCTGGGTTTTTCTTGGCATAATCCACCACTCCCTCTTCAATGTATTCCCTGAAAAACAACAGGTCGCAATCAGTGAATATTGCTACTTGTGGAAGGCAGTACAGGGTTTATGAAGAATTGGTGTTTCGTTTGGATGTGGCTCCAATTTTGGTGGCTACACAATAATATGAGTGACTGTGATGCTACGTTAATTCTCAGTAACAGTTATTGGACCTTAACTTGTTTGTGGCCGTCTTCATTTTATTGTCGTATGTTTTAAGTGACAAATACGTCCCTGTCGTGGGAGGCTACTACTGCAGGGACCAGTAAGTCATAAATATAAGTCATAAATATAAGTACATGCGGCATGGTCTTACCTGACTCCCAACGAGCTCTGAGCATTTCTGGAGAAGATGATGGAGATGCGTTTCAGTTGGCAGACATACCGACCAACCCCGTTGTGGAGAACACTCTGAAGGAAACGACTCGGCGTCCCTCTGGATGTCATTTTTCAATCGCCTCCCAACAATTAACTAACTACTCATACACCGGTAATGTATCCGGACATAAATAGGTCCGTTAATGAAGTTAAATGACAGTAAAATGCATAGAGGACGACTTGACGGGCACGTACTACAAGAAGTCCGACGTGAATAAAGCTCCGGAGTCAAACATAACGACGAGACGTTCCAGTTAAATTAAAAGAAAAGAAAGGGAAAAAATATATCTCAGCTTCATCAGTCCCAATACAACATCGAATATATTTTTTTCGTTTTATAAAACATGTATTCACAGATTTCGAGCTGTTTTGTTCACATGATATTAAAATGTGCAATGCGGCACCTGTTACGGTTTGGTTCACCCGGACTTGTTTTTGAAGCGCACCAAAAGCCCGGGTTGGGGAGCATGGAGGAAGCTATGAGGACAGAGGAGAGACAGTGTAAGCTGCAGTTAATGTGCCGTTTTTCTTCTAACGCTTATTTATTTAGAATAATGTTTTTTATAGACACATTCAAGCTTATGGTCCTATATAGTCTGTGTCCAGTTTATCGAAAATAGCTGTTCTAACTCCACTAGCCAAAGCCTTTCTGACCTCTCTAAGTGGGTCACCCAAATATAGGTTGCTATATGCAGTGTCTCCCTCCACACCTATATGTTGTATGCTAGTAGCAGTCGGCAGATGTCTATTATAGGGACGAACTATATGGTAAAATGCTATCATTGCTAATGATCATTTCTGCATCAATTTTGATGCAGAAAAAAAATTGATTGATGATGGTGTGATTTTTGTTGAGGTCTATACCAGCAAACAATTTTTTTTCTGTCTGGAGAATACGATTTGTAAGTCAGGGCATCTCTTTAACACAGCTTTGATTTATAATGGTATTTTGTCACCCATTTTGCATTTATTAAAAATTGCAGCTTCTGTGATTTGGATATTGGACTTGGTCATATGTAGAATTATTGTTCAACCCTGTTTTATTCATATTTACATGTCTGTTGCAGGTTTAATGTCTTAAACAGGTAACCAATGAGGTGGAGCTTGCTGCTGAAGGGCACCGCCTGTCTCTTGCAGGTGGCAGCCCGAGGCTCCATAAGGTTGCTCCACCAAAGACATTATTCACCCAGCTGTGTGAGCCTCCAAACCCAGAGGCTCACCAGCAGGCTGGCGTCCTGTTTCCTACATGGACGAGTATGGGGTCCAGGCTACTTGCCACTCACTGCGACCAGAATGTACAAAAAGGACACCAAGTCCACCATAGACTTCCCTGTGAGCCCCATCACAGTCACAGAGATTAAACAGTATCTACGCTCCAAAGACATTCCTTTCCATGATGGGTACAGCTGCCTGCATGCACCAAGCATCTTTTTGGACTCGGCTACCAGGAAAGGCAACCTCTCCCTCTTCATTGACAAAACCACCGGCCAGTTTCTCTGTAAAGACACCCTGGTGGAGGGAAGCTGGGAGGACCTGCAGGACTGCCTGGAGGTGATGCAGAAGGAGGGCCAGGCCTTCCTCAGCCCCCATGTGCTGCTGGGATACCGAGAGAGCATGGAGGAGCAGGAGGAGAGGGAGAGGGAGCTGAGGGAGGTGCAGAGCATCTGGTCCAGCTCTGTGCCTCTGTCTGATCTCCCAGAGGAGGACGTTCAGCTGATAAAAACCATGTTTCAGGTATTCAAGAAAATGGGTGGTGCTGGAAGGCTGCAGAGCTATTTGGCTGCAAAAATGTTTCCACTGTAGCTGGGTGCTCTTTGGACAAAGGGATCTCAAACATATCCTTGAAAAATGGGATTCCAAGGCACTCCAAAATATTTTAAAACCCATTTATTCCATCTTGCCAAACACATTTCAATCAATATGTCCTTCATCAGGGTAATAAAGTACTAAAAAACAACAAACAAAAACGTCAAGGTTCGATTTATGTTGGATTTTTTTTTCTTTTTTAAAGAAAATGTTTCAGGTATTTTTAGTGTGCATCTTTGTGAATGTATTACAAACGTAGGTGTGTAAGTGGTTGAAATTTGTATTTTTTCCATTTTCTAAGTTTATTTATTTTAAAAAAAAATCTTAAAAAATCTGTAAGTACATGCCGTGTTTCCAGTTGCCATGTTCATGTGACTCTCCCAAGAATTTTCTTCACAGGATAAAAAGATGTATCTCTGCCTTGTTTCAGATCACTAAGCTCTCTAACGCCACCCTCAAGAAGTTTGGTGTGAGGCTCTTCAAGCCCACCAAGAGCCTGGTTTTCCCCTGGTTTGGGGGACCCACCTCCAGCTTGAAGGGGCTGAAGCTCCTGTCCGCCCAAAGCACTGACACTGGGAAAGTGACCTATAATGAAGCCACAGTCCCCAAGTCTAGCTCTTACTACAACCTCTTTGGCCTCCCTCTGGTGGGCAGCAAGGACTCTGAGGTGGTGCTGACAGGTCACGAGCTGGACACCCTCGCTGTGAGCCAGGCCACGGGGCTCCCCAGTGTGGCTCTTCCTCGTGGTGTGAGCTGCCTTCCCCCGATACTTCTGCCCTACCTGGAACAGTTCAAGCGAGTGACTCTGTGGCTGGGAGACGACATGCGGTCCTGGGAGGCGTCCAAGATCTTTTCTCGTAAGCTGGGGCTGAAGCGCTGCTCCCTGGTGAGACCGGGGGAGAACCGGGTGTGTCCCGTGGAGGCGCTGGCCCAAGGGAAGAACTTAAGCCGCATCGTCAAAATGTCCATCCCAGCGGCCCATAAGTCCATAGTGTCCTTCAGGCAGCTCAGGGACGATGTTTACGGGGAGCTGGTCAACACGGAGCAGGTGGCTGGAGTGAAGTGGAAAAGGTTTCCGGAGCTGAACAAGATCCTAAAAGGCCACCGGAAGGGGGAGCTGACCGTCTTCACAGGTACAAGGAAGTTTGAAGTGCAGAACGTACTCAGCATTGTTTGCAAAATATCCCCCAAAAAAGAAGACATTTGTTGCTTTAGTGTGATAATAATGAAATAGAATACATTTAGTCATGTGATCCACAGAAAACAGTAAATTAACACGTCTGTTTATGTATTTCACCAGGTCCTACAGGCAGCGGGAAGACCACCTTCATCAGTGAGGTGGCCCTGGACCTGTGCATGCAGGGCGTCAACACGCTGTGGGGCAGCTTCGAGATCAACAACGTGCGCCTGGCAAAGATCATGCTGACCCAGTTTGCCATGCAGAGGCTGGAGGAGAACTTGGAGCAGTACGACTTCTGGGCTGACAAGTTCGAAGAGCTGCCACTCTACTTTATGACTTTTCACGGGCAGCAGAACATCAAGTAAGTCCCTGTGAATGTCCCAGTAATCCACTTACAGGGATAGACGCTCATATTTTTAAGCACTGGCCCCACGGGCCACCAAATTTGGTGGCCATAGTACATTTTTGGTGGCTCAAATGTGAACTTAAGTAAAAAAAAAAAAATACAGGAAAGACAAAAGTCAGTGTGCAACAAAAAACATTACAAAAAGCAGTAGAATAATTATGATGCATACTTCCACCTGTGAGCCTATGTTTTTTTAACTCATTCAGGTATCCTCCTGGCTCTCTCCCCTCTCGCCCACCATCTCTCTAGTGCACCTGCAGCGTTGTAGTCACCAGTGTCAGGCCCCTGCACGCAAATGAGTAAAGGTTTATTGAGCATGTCAGCGCTCAGGCTTGACTACAAAAATGTTTTTCACTCTCCTCAGTGTTGAGAACCCACGCTCACTCACTGCTGTGGCCGCGGGACACTTTCAAACAGGTGGCTGATGTGGGTGAATCTCTTCCTGTAATCATCCTGGAAAATGAGCGCAAGGGCCACAAATGTGAACTGTTGGTGCTGTGCAAGTGCTTTTGAATCCATCCACTCCGGTGTTTCCTGAAGGCATCGTTTCCAATGAAAAATGAGCCAGACTTCTCGGCTATTTGAGGAAACTGCCAGCACAAGCCGCAGCACATCACGTCCTTAGATGTGTCTTATTCTTGCTGTTTAAATTCCTGTTTCCATTCACTTCTAAATTTTCATTTTTTCATAGTCCACCTTTTGTGTTTCTGGTTCTTCTATAATTGCATTAGCAGTTTGAGTAAACCCATACTTCAGTAGCTCTGACATATCAGTAGCCAGCCCAGTCTGACCCCAAGCTCTAATTTTTTCTGCAGGACGGTGCTGGACACTATGGAACATGCAGCCTACCTGTATGATATCAACCATGTCATCATCGACAACCTGCAGTTCATGATGGGACAGGAGCATCACACAGTAGACAAGTAAGAGCTACAGTTTAACTCATGACAAATAAGACGGTCAGCATTCAGCTTCTATCCTCCTGAATAAAGCTGATATTCAAAGCCGCTTCAGGTAGTTTGATTTTTTTCTCAGGGTCTAGTTTCTCATGACAGTAAAAGTGAGATTTGAATCAATTTTCAATATAGCTGAATTCCTGTAATAAATGCACAAATAAATTCTTTATTTCATGGTTTTATTATTTCAGGTTTGCCGTCCAGGACCACATCATCGCTGCATTCAGGAAGTTCGCTACCAGCAGCAGCTGCCATGTCACCTTGATCATTCACCCGAGGAAAGAGGAGGATGACAGAGAATTACAAACAGCGTCCATCTTTGGATCCGCTAAGGTAGGACGGGGCCGGATCTGGTTGAAGGAAGAAAATCATGAAAAGCTGCAGTTATTTGACATATCTCTTGCCCTTTAACCCCTTCCAGGCCAGCCAGGAGGCAGACAACGTGCTCATCCTTCAGGAGAAGAAGATGGTCTCCCGCCCAGGCCGCAGGTCTCTGCAGGTGACCAAGAACCGCTTCGACGGAGACGTGGGAATCTTCTCTCTGGATTTCCTCAAGACCTCGCTCACCTTCTTGACTCCTGTCAAGGGCAAGCAAAAACTGAATAAGGTCACCAAGCCGGAAGAGGAGGAGGCAGCGAAGAAGGAGGAGGTGACCGCGAAGAAAGAGAAAACAGCCAAAACAACAAAAACTCCACGTGTGGTGAAGACTGCTGCGACAGAAAAGGAAACGACGGCAAAGTGATGATGTGGATCGTCGGTGGGATGATGTTCTCTTTTTTTACCATGTTACCATTATGTATGAAGGTCAGTGAAGGGGAAAGAAAAGCTGATCCCAAGTCAGCACTGCAACTACTGATGATGGTGTTATTATGTGATAATTATAAGATGGTTATTTTTGATAAATAACATCAGACAGATGGCTCAGAATACAACATAAGGATAAACAAAAAACAAGAGTTGTACGATGGAATTTGATATGAAATAACTCTCCACTAATCCCCAGTACTAATTCACTATGGAACACAGTTAGACCCAAAGAAGTCTGGTTTATAAGGATGAATTTCATAATGAAATATGGAAAGTTCAACCTGAATGGGGAAAGAGGCCTCTAAAGTATTAACAGTTAAAGCTGAAAGGTTTAATCCCTGTTGGACCTTTTTGTATTGAAGATTTTGTATTCAGCCCTTACTGTATGTGAATTTTTGATGACATTTCCGTTAAACTTTTCTTCCTCGATTTCAAACAATACTGTGATTCTAAGAGCTGTTCAATATTTCGTGGTACAACACTACTTCTGTGTCGACTTGCCAGGATGATGTAAGCACTTACACATTGCAATAATGTGTTTTCCACTGATTTTTTTTTACAGTGTTAATTAAACATGAATGAAATTCTGCTTATTTCTTTAAATAAAATACCTGTGGTAAAAGGTTTCTGGGTGCATGTTCACTTTTGGTCAACAGGGGGTGTTTGTGCTTCACAAATGTCAGTTCAGCTTATTCTTGATCTAGGCTGATTGGAGATAAACCTAATCAGCAAATGTCACCTCACCTATTTATCCCTGACATTAAGACCACAGACAGAGGTATTTAATTAACTTGTATTTATGCTATAACATTTTTAAAAATTTCTGTTGCACCTGTTGCCGTGGATGTCACCATGATTTATAAGGGTAATTAAAGAAATGTCACCACACATTCATTTGCACAGGAGATGGCTTAATATCTGTGTAATTACTGCATAACAGCTTGCTATTTTTGGTCAGCACCTTTTGGAAAACCTCCAGCTCGCAGCTCTTCTGTTTTGGCAGACAGAGTCTGAGCCTCAGGACTGATTACTGTTCGTGTAAATCTTTCAGTGAAATTCATCATTTCCGAGCGCATCAAACATCTCTCTCCCTCCTGTCTTTTACGGGGTAATTATAAAGTGAGCCGCTATCTAGTGAGCATGAGTCATGCTGCCTTTGAACGCTGATAAAAAAAAAAACGGGGTCAGATTACCCATTGGTGGTAAATTGACGAGGCTTCTGTAGGTTTTCACTCACCTGCCTAATGTTTTCCTCTTACTGGCAGAAGGGACCGTCTCCAGTTTCAGATGACACAATACATTATTTACAGTGAGTGACTTTTAATAAATGCAGAGTGGTTTGAACAATAATATATACACTGCATATGAATATTTCATGGGTAAAAATCCAAGTGTTTATCTCAACTGGTGTAAGGTTACAGGTTACATCAGCGGCTCTCAGGGCGGCGAAAACCTGCTTTACATGTCGCCTCGAGATGTTTTAACGGTGGAAGTCTTGTCCTATTTCTGTGCTGTCATTGCATATCAGTGAAGCCAAATAAAATTCAGATCCACGAACAGGGAAAAAAGGGGGGGGATGTGAGACTATCTATGTTTCATTTGAGGGCGTCTTTGATGTTTCTCAACCCTGGCATCCGTATTGAGGAAACTTTGTCTCACCCTGGGAATCAAACTCATTAAAAAATTAAACATCTCAGGACTCTGGAAATCTCATTAAAACATTCTAGGACTCTTGTCATGAGGGTGGAGGAGCAGCCCACCTCCAAATGTTAATCCCAGCGTCACATGGGGCGCAGGAGCAGTTAACGCTGCCCAGATGATGGCGGTGCAGATGCCATTATGATTTGGACATTAGGAGTGTTTCATATTGTTCTAGCCTCCTTCGCCTCTGTCTAGGGTTCACAGACAGTGGGGCCTCTCTGTCTCGCTCTCAGATCCTTGCTGGCTCCGTCTCTGACAGAGCAGGCCAGGGAAGCTCCTGGCACCAGGCTCAGTTTATACACATGGCATGTGGACTCCTGAGCTCCTTGGCTAGCCGGAGCTGTAAAATATTGTTCTAAGTTGTGGGAATAATCCTTCTGAAAAAAATAAAAATAAAAAAATATGCAAAAAAAAAAAAGAATCCTCTGTTGTCTTTCACCGTACAACAGCGAGATGCATATTGTATTTGGCCTGAGAGGGAGGGAAAACAGCTTGTGAAGGAGAGGTTTGGAGTGTATGTGTATGCATGCATGTGTGTGTGTGTTTTTGCACATGAAACACTTTGGATGACACGGCAAGAGGGAGACAGTTTCTGGGCAGATGTGGCGATAGCGAAGTTTATGTTCTATCATTTTCCTCTCATGTCTGAGGCTTACTGTAATACTCTGTTTTCGTGTGAATGTTTTACTGCTGTGTGTAAGAACACACTGCTCTCCATAATGACTACAGGCTGTGTGCTGGATGGGTCTGGGTGTCCTCTTGACTATGTGGGTGTGGGATATGGCTGCCGAGGCCTGTGAATGGGGCTCTTTGTGTTTTAAGGCGCTGCTGCACCCAGTCGATGGCGGGCGCGTCGCTTGCCAGCTCCTCGGAGGAGGGAAAAACACACAAAAACTTGAATGAATGAGTATGACACATGTGCATGCACATTTACACAGCATTTTCTCAAACAGTTATATCCTTTAATAGCACTCAGTAATGTATGGATTTGATGTTTACTCCATTCAACAAAGCTTTTAAGATCATATTCAGGTTTTCTTTTGTAGCATACAGTAAATAGAGTGCAACAGGTGCTGAATGAAGCAGCCCTGTTTTGAAAATATGTAACTAGATTGGATATTAACATCGCTTTGTTCTTCAAAGTGCAGCGCTGGAGGTCTGATTGTTCTCTTTTAGCTTTGAATGGTTAGTACTGATCAGAGCTTCGCATGCTCATTCAAATAGCTGCCATCTGGAGAGGAGAGGAGATGAAACAACTTGATTTACACAGCTCCTAATCATGAGGGGGGAAACAAAAACTGTACAAACCAAAGGAATTCCATTCATCGAAATCCAGATTTGAGAAATAAAGTGAAATTAACCAAAAAGAGAGATGTTTTATTGAACTTTGCCACCAATAAACTATCATCATATGTGGCATTTGACCAAAACGTCACACTGAAAACATCATGATTAGATGTACTACATTGTATGTGACTAAAAACTATTAGAAACAGATACTTATGAGTCCATAAACAGGAAAAATGCAAGAATCTAAACCATCAGAGAACAATTGGGAGGCCCCAGTTACTCCCATGAATACTGCTGATGGGACGCATGGATACATGACATGTACACATAGTTCTTCGCCCCATTAGCTGCCCTTCATTAAGGCAAATATTTGATGAAATCTGGAGGCAATTTTAGGACCTTCAATCAGAGTCAATCAGTGAGGGGCTTTGGCAGAGCAAAGGCACTTTTAAAGTCCGAGCAGGGATCAGATTCACTGTATTCCCAGTTTAGAAGATATTATATTGATTGGTTCAGAAAATAGGGCCAGCATTTCAACATTTTATCATATTTCTGCTCTCTGGAAGAACAAGTCACAAGCAAGGGGTCTGTAGTATCAAGGTCCTTTGGTCACAAATGCAGGCTTTCTGTTCAACCACAACAACAGCTGTTCATGTCTAGCTGCTTGAATGGGAGCCTTATACAAGCCCTGAACTGTAGGGAGTTGTGTTCTGTTTTTGTCTTTGATGCTACATCTGATTCACTCTCCATATGATTTCTGATCAAATCTACAGCATAACATGGAAATTTAAATGAGACACACATTGATGTCTCCTTATTTAGTAAAAATAAACAATAGTCCAGCTGTCAGTTTACATTTTCAACTAAACTTTACTTCCAAAGTTATTTTCCCCCTGGCCTGATTTGCTCTGTTAGGTTTGTTTAACAGTACAGAGCAAATTACATTTATGTGATCAACAAACTTATGTCAAATAGCCTGTTTGCCATGTGTTTCAGCATGTTCTGTGCACCAGATGGGTGGGGTTTACTTCATAAGATTATGTCAGGTACATTGTCACTCACAGTAAAGTATAGGTACACTTCATTCAATTTCCAATACATTCTTGTGAGAATATTAACCTTAAGGTACTCGTTGTATTGTCCTGCTTGGCAAACCGCACCTATGTGGCACTTCTAGAGGATTAAAACAAACACTTAGTGCATTGAGAACATAGATTAAGTTGGGTAGTGCATTGCATTCATTTGTGATTTTGTCACATCATGATTTCCCCTTTCAGTAATAATCAAATAACTTGACTGGTCCCTCAGGATGGAAACAGGAGTGGCCTTGGAATCAGAGCAATTAATACACAACGCATAAAAGCACCAAGGGAACACTGCACACTTCTGGCATTAGGGACAAGAAGAATCTCAAATGTCTCTAAATAATGAACCATCTTTAATCATCATATCTAGCAATTAGACAGTAAACATTCCCATAACGGCAATTGCACACAGAGACACAAGACATTCACTGTAAGTGTGTGTCTTGTCTCCTTGTGTAATCCAGAGGTTGTGTGTGCAGACACCATGCTGATGACTCAGGTTGCTTGTAGACAGACCAGAGGCCACGTCAAACTCCCAGCTGATTCAAGATGCCCCACTGTCCCCTGAATGTCAGGACATGTGGGGGTGCGGGGGGGATTCACTCCGCCCCTCTAGCTCACGTGCTCTGTGCACGTTTGACCCACATCAGCCAACCCTGTCTGCTGCTGCGTGTATTAATAACCATGTGCAAATCCTCCCCTCTGTGTTCCCCGACCAGAGGAAGAGCTCATGTTTCTGCTCATTAGGTGGACTTGATGTTTCTGTTTAACGGCCGGGTGTGTGTGATGTTGAGGAGACGCGGCGCTCAGAGTAATGCCGTTTTGTCATTTGTAAAATGACTCAGTCAAAGGAAATGTTGTGGTTTTTTGAACTGTGAGGAGCTGAGTGATCTCAACATGAGCTGGACCCCTCTGAGGACGCCCGCGGTGCTTTTCCTCCCTCTTTCCCCGGGGTGGCAGGTAGAAAGGTTCACCTGCACTCATCCAAAGGTCATCCAGCGTGTGTCACTTTTGGGCGCTCCCGTCGAGTTGCAGCCTGCCCCAGCATCCTCGCGGGTCCTTTTATTTGCTGGCACGCTCGTACGTCCGACCTCAAACCTCCTGCCCCTCCTCGGCCTGTCCTGCCGTGCGGAGGGGATGCTCGCGTCTCCAATGCGGGGCTGTCAGGTGACATTAAGCGACGGGCCCTCAGTTGACTGTCCGCCCCCAGCTGACGGAGCCGCACTGTAAACACCTGCTGCCCTCGGTGTGCTTGACTGCCCATGTCCTGCCTTTTGAACACGACAGGGAAAGCTTTTGAGAGACAGCGCAGGGCCCGGGGCTTATGTAACGCCGAGATCTGGCCAAAGAGAATGCTGAGGGGCTTAATCTGCCCTGGCACTGTCGGCGTGGATGCTGTTCAAGGGCCCTGGGGCGACTGGAGAGGGAGCGAGAATGTCCCCTCTTACTTAGCAGCTCTGGCTTTTCAGCGTGCCGGAAAAACAGGGGAGGTTAAGGGATTTTATGGTGAAGGGGCAGGTGGGTTGACAACAAGAGGATAATTACAGTTGGTGGGAGATGAGAGTGTTAGGGGGATGAACACGCTGGTAGAGACAGTGGAGTCTGAGGTGGAGGGAATAAATGAGTACTGGAAACTGTTAAGTGGCGCTTTTAGGAGGAGCCACCTCTGTAAGGCTTTTAGATGAGTGAAGGGCCTCATTGCTCTCAGGAGAGTGGTCAGAATTAGCGTCCTACACACTGGGTGAGTGAGGCTCTTGGCAGGCCTCCAGCCCCTCACACCAGAGAAAGAGAGAGAGAGAGAGAGAGAGAGATGCTTTGCTCAGCCAACCAGGCATATTCCATGGCCAGTCCAAAGAAAATGCCCATTCACTCTCAAATTAGCCGTCTGTATAGCCACCTTCAAAGGAGGCCCCTTTCCACCTAATCTTCTCCAACTAAGTGTGCACACACTGACCGTCTGCTTCATGAAAGCCTGTGTGCAGCAAACCAGAGCCAGCGATCGCTCAGTGCAGCAGTTAATTGAAGCATTATCGGCATAAGCTTGGACGCGTAAGCTGATTACCCAACGGTGCTACATCTTTCATAAAGATACATATGAAATATACCAGCATGTGATTTAGGAATGCTGAATGCGGATAAATGTGGATATACCAGACTAGTACTAACTTGCAGATGTGAATAGAGGAGAATTGAGTGCAACTTTACACAAAAGGGGAAAAAAAGCATTGTACTGAATATTCAACTCAACGAATGCACATTTTAACTCTGCTCCTCATTTGCAAACACACAAAACTTGATAATTGGGATCAAAGTATGTGCGCTATTCATCAAACGACAAAGCAATTCCCTTGGCACTCCGATACCCAGCTGGCTCAGGGAGTCCTTGGCTCCTGGCTGCTCAAGTCTCCAGCCAATAATGACAAAAGAAATTTGTTTTGAATTTCTGCAGAAAATAAACATACAGAGCCAGCGTGGGACTGTGCCAGAAATGTTAATGCTCATACTGAGTGACATGATCTGACCGGACATTGCATTTGAAGCTATTCCCATTTGTCAGTCATGAATAAGCTCATCTTGTGCAAATCATTTCAGAAAGAGACAAATGGCAATTATTGCACATGCATAACATCTGAGGCTGAACGCTTAGTGACTGATATGTAAAAAATGGCCAAATGTGTTGAAAATCACTGATCATTTTTGCTGTTGCAAAACATGTATGATTCATAATCGACTTGTCCTGATTAAGAAAAGCATAAAAACCATACGCCTCAGTCAGTTGTGGGACAAACTCTTTGTGAGTGACATAATCGGAATACTGTGGGTGATGATGACTCTGCGGCCTCAGTGGTAATACTGTTTATAGTTTAACACCAGCTGCTGTCCATTAAAGTTCTCATTTCCTACACAGAGAAGAACAGCGATCAGACATCTAAGCTTTATGCACTCACTCCTATGCTGTGTCATTTTTCTGACAGAGCGTTCAAATTGTTAAATATAGGAGCTAAACTTTTTTAAAGACCACGGCCTACTTCTGTCCTCTGCACATCTAAAAGTTTTGGGATTGTTTTGTAGCCTTAAGGGCATTTCTGTGACACTTCAGACAAGACTTAGAGAGGCATTATCAGATAGATTATCTACTCGCTCTTAAATATGCTAATGGGGAAAAAAAAAACAGTCGATCTATTGTCACGCTTGCTGCATGACATTTTTAAGCCTCTGAACAGGAGAGGCATTATGGGTGTGGCTGATAGATGAAACTTAGAGTCAGAGCAAGCCTTTGTTAAGTTGTTTACCTGAAACGATGATAACATTCCTCATCTTTATCAGTTCTAGTCTTTCGGTAATAAATTGAAGGAGTGTCATAAATGTCTTTTCGCGCTACCTTTGCGCCAAGGTTTTTTTTTTTTTTTCTTCAAGTGCACAGGCAGCACCTCATCTGGAGAGAGGGGGCGCATAATTCTCTGCTCGCCATATGTTCCTGATCACTTTCACAGACAAGACAGGCAGCAAGGCCACGGGAAACCCCACCGCCCACAGGAAACAGTATCCCAACACACTGATGCAACACACTGCTAAGTCCAGTGGGGAGTAAATGTTATCTTAAATGCAGAGCGCAGGCCAAGACAACTGCTGTGTAACAAGTAGAGGTGTTTTGGAAGGTAAAGCCAACCAAATACTCACCTTTTGATTTGGAGAAGAGATTTTAACCCTCCTTTTTAAGCTAATATACACTTGACATACATTATTGTCTTCATAACCTATCAGACTAGAGAAAATAGCTTTTTTATGACACATAAGCATAAAACAAATAAATACACTTAAGGAAATAAAGGTAGATAAAGAGAAAAAGACAAGTTAGAGAAGGATTTTGACGCTTTGAGATGTGGATTGTGTAAACTGGGTTACAATTCAATATAACTGAGTGGATCTTATTCGACTTGTGGTGATCATGGTGTTCATGGTGTAGCCATCTTTGTATTTGTCACTGCATCACTTAGTCACAAGGGTTGTGACTGGACACAAACAATAGAGGCTGGTAGGCAGGTCAGAGGGCACGGAGCACATGATATGTGGTTTTGTTTGGTGAGTTAACAGCCAGGCTGTCCAGGTTCAGGTGTCAGCTGGTCGCTCCCCTTACCTCTCATTTGTGGATTAGTTTTTGTTATGCCATTCTCCTCCTTTTTCAGCATTGTTTTCATTTAGCTTCTATTATGCTGACCATTTGTGCTCTTCATTTTGTATGTTTGTGTTCCTCTATTTTGAAATGATTCATAAGCTTTACTTTTTTTATATCACCGATGCAGTCTGGCATTTTGTCTCCTCTCTGCGTTTTATCATTTTTATAACTGCAAATGCAAACTCTAAAAATGCTGACAGAGGAGCACTGCTGGGAAATGTCAGCAAAGAGATGAAACAAGTGAGATCCACGCACAGTAATCTTCAAGCAGAGGGGATATGGTGTGTGTGTGTCAAAATCAATCAAATACAAAAATCAAATGTCAATATGGGGACTATTGCTATTGGACATCTGGTAAAAATTCAGAAATGTCTTTCCCTGGCTTCCTCTGCACATGTTAGGCCTCATGCAAGAGCTGTCAAAGTGGAAAGCAGTGCAGTTTCAGGTTCAGGAAATGGACTCTCAAGTTACTTGGCAGATATGGAGGGGGTCGTTTCTGAGTGAAATGAGTTGCGCCCTCATTGACCAATTACTTTTCACCAATTATCTCCATCCGGTATGTTTATGAATAAAATGAACTCTTGGTGGATACAGAGGAGGTCATTATCAGTCGGCGCAGCATAATTGCAGCCGGGCAGGCTTTAGGCAGCGATAGGCATCTTGGGCATGCACACCCCGGCTGGGCTCGGAGCAGAGAGCAGAGGGAACACAATGTCTCCACGCACGAGTGGCAGAGAGCGGCCACAGTGGTTTGGTTGGGGGAGTCATTATCAACAGACACACTGCATTCAGCCCACACACAATTATCAATTACAGTAACAACTCTTCTCAAATTCTCTGGCGGCCAGATAAGTACGGGACAATTTCCCACCCCATTCCCACCGGGCCTGATTGCTGGAGTCCCACCAGCTTCACACTGCAGCTCATTTGTAAATCCAATTTCCTCGCAAATGGATTTCAGCTCTTTTGAAATAAAGGACAACTTAAGAAATATGTAAGGTACACAAAGTGAATAGACAAACCTTAGCAAACTGGCAGGAGAGAGAGAGAGAGAGAGAGAGATGCATGCATGCATTTGTGTGTTTGTAGGGATTGTAAGCCCTGGGTGTTTCAAAGGTAGGTACTCTATTATTAAAATAATCCAATAATATATTAATAGTTCTTATCATTTTTAAATATTTCCATGTTTTCAGGTACACTGTAGATCATTAATGGAAATTTGATGATTGAGTGATGATTTAAGACAAAACTAACAACTTTGTCAAATGTTTTTTCCCCTTCCTCTTGTTCTTGTTCTTGTTCTTCTTCTTCTTCTTCTTCGCTAGCAAGTTATTTAAAACTTATATCGCAACCCAGTCATCAAATTTCCATCCATGATCTGAAGTTTACTTGCAAACTAAAAAGATATTTAATAATTCAGTGATAATCTATAATAAAATGTGTAGCCACTTTTGAAGTAGGCTATAAATATACAGCCTGTAGGCCAGTGTATCTATATGGAAGTGACATGAAGATGACATACTTTAAATAAAAATGTCATTGGACAGGAAGGAAAAGACAAGAGGAGAGGGGGGTGTAATCACTATTATGGTTCTTAATCTCATTGTCTTGCCTTTATGTGAAATGACATTCACAGTAGAGAATGAACTTGACTCTGTTCCACTGAGCATAGCCTTGTTTTACTCCACCGGTGCGTACAGGCTTGTCTGAGAGGGTTGGGGTTACTCAGGTATGACCTCCTTTTACATATTTAGAGTACAGAGCAGAGAACCGGTTGTGCTGGAACAACTGGGAAACTAGGCTACTTTAAAATCTACATCACATACCATATCCGGCCTCTGCATTCCCTTTCACTGTTCAACCACACTGGTTCTTGTTTAACCTCATGGACAGTGCTGCATTACTGAACATCACTGTCATATTCCTATAATATTTCTTTAAGTACTGACAGTGTGTCCTTTATCTCCCATGGCATCACTTGGATATTACACATAATTTTGCTGTGGTATTTATAGTGTATAGAGTAGAGTTCCCATTAAGCCAAGTGTACCATGTCCTGTATGCATAC